>JAMPIV010022840.1:0-66893 GCA_024509875.1 Oreohelix idahoensis
GATTACTCGGAAATATTCACAAATCTACACAAAAGGAATACATCACCATCGGCACAGGAAATAACCTACATATTATTATTCAATCTAACACCGCTCTCACAGGACAAAGAACACAGGAAAAATATCTTGCACAAATGTAGACTCTGCTTCGGTACAGCTGCAAAAGAGACAGAAGATCATATCTTTTTTCCGTTGTAACACAATCACGTCAACATGAGAAGCCCTGAAACAAGCATTTTGTAGATAGATACACAAACACAAAAATTGACATGTACAAAGCAATTATGTTATACTTTATTCCAAAAACTGACTCGCACTTCAAAGAACAAATCGTACGTTTATTAGCAGAATATTCTTCTTCTTCCTCGTTCGTCCTGAAAATGACGGTGGTTGCGTTGTGTCTGTTTACGCCTAAGCTGTGATATCTGCACCTTTCGGTCGACACATCCGACTTCTTCACGGCATTTTTAAGGACCGGGTTTGCCTTCCCATTTCGATCCACACTCGCTCAGCCAGACTGCACTGCTGCAGACTGTTTCCAGGACCACCACGTGGAGGTGAAGCGCGGTCTTGACCAGCTCTGATTCGCTGGTCCTGACGCAGGCAGTCAAGCTATGAGTCGCTGACTGCGTTCTCTGTTGTTGCGTCTTTGGGTCCCTAGAATTTAGGGACACCGTTTGGAAATGCAGAAACAAAGCTTACTTACTTAGTCGTTCCCCTTCTACCGTGAGGTGTAGAGGTTTGGAAGAGAGAGCGCCAGACTATCCTATCGGCTGTCTTTCTCCTGGCCTGGTTCCATTCTAGTCCTCGGTCCTCGGTGAAAGTAAATATTAAGCTGGTCAAGTTAATTAAATCGTTCCTGTCAGACAGACAACAAATAGTCTCTTACAATAATTCCTTGTCGAACCCAACTGTTGTCCATACAGGTGCTCCTCAGGGCTCTATTCTCGGCCCTCTTCTATTTACGGTATACATTAATGATCTTCCTCTATACTTCAAACACTCATCATGTGACCTTTTTGCCGATGACTGTACTGTGTATACTAAAGATAAATGTTGCACCACACTAGAACAATCTTTACAAAACGATACACATAATCTTATTACGTGGAGCAACGAGAATCGCATGCAAATAAATATTAGTAAAACGAAATGTATGTTAATATCAACCAGACAAAAACTACAAAACTTGCAGAAAACAACACTTCAGCTCTTCATTGAAACATAACTAATTGAAAACGTAAATGAACACAGAACTCTAGGTATCACTGTTGACCAACACCTAAGTTGGAACTCACATGTACATGCACTCACAAAGCAAACAGCACAAAACGTTTACCAATTAGCCAAAATTAAACATTTCCTGGATGAAGAGGCAAGGAAAATGTTCTACATATCTCATATACAAACGCATCTAGACTATTGTTCCACAATCTGGGATGGTTGTTCTGTCTCCAACACAAAAAGGCTCCACTCGCTTCAAAGGTTTGGAAGAGAGAGCGCCAGACCATTCTATCAGCTGTCTTCTTCCTGGCCTGGTTCCATTCTAATCCTCGGTCCTTCAAAGATTGTCTAATGTTGTCCTCCCAGCGGACTCTGGGTCGTCCTGGAGGTCTGGATCCCTGGCTCTTTGTTTCCCATGCTTGTCGTGGTAGCCGATCTTCTCCCATTCTGCAGACATGGCCAAACCATCTCAGTTGGGACTGTTCTATTTGGGTCTGCAGCGGGTGGGATTTTAGGCCTTGACGTATCGTCTGGTTGCGGACCATGTCTCTTCTTGTTACTTCAACCACTTTCCTCAGATACCTCATTTCTGAGGTTTGGATCTGGCTTTTGTGGGTTGTAGTCATTGCCCACGACTCGCATCCATATGTCAAGACTGGGACATAGGTGGAGCGGTATACAGCCATCTTCGTTTTCTTACCAACCTCTTTCTTGCTGAGGAATCCACGATTTATGGCCTGAAAAAGTCTCCCAGCCGCTGCTTTTCGAGTGGCCAACTCTTCTTTGATGCCTCCCTTTCGGTCTATAATAGCTCCGAGATATTTAAAGTGGTCGACCTGCTCCAGGACCTGTTCTCCCAACTTAATCTGATGTTTTCTTTCTTCTCGTGATATCACCATGGATTTTGTTTTAGAGCTGCTTATGACCATCCCTCTCTTCTCCAGCTCTTCCTTCCAGACTTGCAGGTTGGATTGGAGATGTGCCTCTGATTTAGCAATCAGGGCAACATCATCAGCAAATGCCAGCTCTGAAATATAGACCTGTCTCATCTTCCAGTACCCCACTGAATACTTTCTTGTTCTCTCCTTACATGCCTTGATGACATCGTTCATAAGGAGTATGAAGAGGTAAGGTGATAGGATATCACCTTGTCTTACACCAGTGGTGGTCCTGAACTCTTCTGACTTATGGTTTGCTGTCCTCACATAATTTCTGCAAGACTTGTAGAAGCTCTGTATAGCATGAATCAGAGGTGCTGGAATATTCTTCCTTGCCAAACAGTCCCAAAGTTTGCTCCAAGGGACCCTGTCAAACGCATTTTCCAGGTCTATGAAACAAAGATGGATCTCACTCTTATACTCAAGGGCCTTTTCACTCAGCTGTCTGAGTGTGAAGATTAGGTCTTGAGTACTTCGGTTTGCTCGGAATCCGCACTGGACCTCATCCAATTGTGGCTCAGCTAGGCGTCGGAGTCTCTGCTCTACGATTCTAAAGTAGATTTTACCAGGGACACTGAGAAGGGATATGCCTCTATGGTTTCCACATTGTCGATTGTCACCCTTTTTGAAAATTGATGTTATGATGGCAATCTCCCAATCCTTTGGTATGGTCTTGTTGCACCATGCTGCCTGTAGGACCTTTAAGAGTAATAGGTCGCCTGATGCTCCCATGTACTTAACCATTTCTGGTGTTATACCATCATGCCCTGCTGCTTTGCCCATCTTGATTTTCTCTAGTGCTGTCCTCAGTTCTTCCATCTTTATGTCATCTTCACCATCATTGGTTTTCTCTTCTGTGCTAGTGGTTATCATTTCTGATGCTTCACCATGCTTACCATCCAGGAGTTCTGAGAAATATTCTTTCCATCTTTCCATTACTTTCTTCGGGGCAGTAAGCAATTTGCCTTGCTTGTCCTTTATAAATTTGAGAGGGCATTGTTTTTCCTTCCTCATGTTCTTTAGGGTCTTATAGAACAATTTCTGGTTTTCTTGTGCATCTTTTTCTAGCTTTTCTCCAAATTCTTCCCAGGACTTCTGTTTTGCTGCTAGCACTTTGTTCTTTGCTTCTGTTCTGAGTGTCACATATTCTCTATATTTTTTCCATTTGTCCTGTTGTGTTTTTAGCTCCTAAGTATTGTTTCCATGCCATTTTCTTCTCTCTTATTTTCTCTTTGACTTCCTCTGTCCACCAACGTGTCCTCTTTCTCTGGTTCCCAAGTCGGACTTCACCGCATGCTTCTGCAGCAGCTGTCTTTATGATATCCTTGAATTTATTCCAGAGGGTTTCCAAGTCATCAGGTCGTTCTTCTGTGTTGCTCACTGCTGTAGCAATAAGCCCCTGATATCTGGTCTTAATTTCTGGCGCTCTCAGCTTGTAGGTCCTAATGCTCATTTCTCCTGCTCGTTTACTTGGTTTCTTGCGTGATGTTGGGCAGTTCCTAGGCTGAGCAACTCTTTCAGTTGTTCGTTTGATTGTTAGCAGGTAGTGATCACTTCCAATCTCTGGCCCCCTCCAGACTCTTGCATCTCGGACATATCTGAATGAGCTTCTCCGAACAATGGCATAGTCGATCACTGACTTCTCATTCTTGGTTGCTTCACATCTAGTGTATGCATGTATGCGCTTATGGGGGAACTTTGTGTTTGTAATGATCAGATTCTGCTCACTGCAGAATCTAAGGAGTCGCTTTCCATTGTCATTGAGAGTATCTTCTCCATATCTTCCGATAACTCCACCCCATCTAGCATGGTCATTTCCAACTCTGGCATTAAAATCTCCGAGCATGATAACTTCATCTAGGCAGTCATCCACTGTCCTTTGAAGCAGCTCGAAGAATTCCTCCTTGACCTCTGCTCTCTCATCCTCATTTGGCCCATACACTATGACCAGGTTGACTATGGTTTCTCCTTCTTTTAGTTTTACAACCATAATGCGCTCCGAGACAAAGTTCCATCCCTTGATACTATCTTTTTGATTTTGGGCCACAATGCAACCCACGCCCCCTTTAGCACTTTCAGATATGGGTACACCACTGTAGAGCAACGTGTTGCCATCGAGATCCATGACTCCTTGTCCTTTTTTCTTCGTTTCCGTTATAGCCAGGATTTCTAGTTTTGCTTTCCTCATCTCTTCCACCAGCTCCTCTTCCTTCCTATTTATACTTCTTGTGTTCCAAGTTCCATAAGTCGTAGTCCGTAGTCCGTTCCAGTTCGTCGCCTTTAGAATCAGTCCGGTTTTCTCTCTTTTATTGCTCGTAATCATAGTTTAAGACAAACAGGTGATTGGCCTGTTGTGCCTTCGCATGGTGGAGGGGCTGCCTCCTTACGGCCTCCATGCAGGCCACCCTCCTCCTTTTTCATCCGGGCTTGGGACCGGCATAGGCGGAGTTTCATTACAATATACTTATTCTTAATATTATATTCTTAATAACTTATATTCTTAATTTTATGATCAGGTACTGTTAATGTATGCTGTTATACTTCCTTGTAATGTTGCACTGCCCTTAAATTAATACTTTCAGTACGCTGGAGAATGTTGAGTAACAGTAATAAAAGATGAGCAAGAGGAAGGAAGAATGCAAGAGGGGACTGTGTTCGATTTTCAACCCTTGGCAAATTAATTGCTTTCGTATATGTCTATCTAACTATCTACCTAGTCTGATTCTGGTCTTGAGTTTGGGACGCAAAGGAAATTGGAAAGTAACTGTTTACCCACCTCATCTTGATGAACCTAAAAAAAAAAAAAATTTAAAAAAAAAAAAAAGTCCCTGAGTCATTCAGTTGAACACCGTATGAACATTTTACAAGTTCTCATAACATACCCCTGAATATGTCTAAAATCACTAATTTACAGTAAGAAGAATTCGATTCTTATGTCTTTTTTTTTTTTTTAATTTATTTATTTATTTATTTTTCAAATTCATTATTACTATTAATTATTTTTTTTTTTGGGTTTTGTTATTATTTTTATTTTATTTTAAAAGCACTTTAATTATGATGATTATTGCAAATGTAATATTACTTTTATAATGAGAAATGCCTTAATAATGCTTAAAGTAAATGTGAGGATGAAAGGATATTAGTATACATGATGAGAGAGAGAGGAAGGGCAGAATGTAAGACGGGCCTGCGAGCCCAATTCTTAACCCTTTGAAAATAAAGTTCGTTCGTTCGTTCGTTCGTTCGTTCGTTCCTTCAAAGATTGTCTAATGTTGTCCTCCCAGCGGACTCTGGGTCGTCCTGGGGGTCTGGATCCCTGGCTCTTTGTTTCCCATGTTTGTCGTGGTAGCTGATCTTCTCCCATTCTGCACACACGGCCAAACCATCTTAGTTGGGACTGTTCTACTTGGGTCTGCAGGGGGTGCAGAAACAAAGCAATCTACGAAAATAAATGCTTCAATCGAAACCAGTTTTTCGACATTTAAAAAAAAAAGATGGAGCATATTTTAGAAACCTAGACAGAACCAACAAGGAAAATAATTGTACTTTTATAAATAAGTGGGAACGCCGTTTGGTTTTTTTCACTCGATTAGTGCAACTATTTGTTTTTTTCACTCGATTAGTGTAACTATTTGTTTTTTTTTTCTTTTAGTTTTTCCCTTTAATTTTTTTTGTAGGGGAAGTAACCCTTGTTTTAATTTTTTTTTAAATCTTACTTAATAGTGACACATGTCTAAAAGGGCATTAGATGTGTACGTGCATACTTTTAGATATATAAGACCGTGTGTTTGGAGGGATGTATACGCATGAATGCAATGTAGGTATGTACGTGTATGCATATATATATATATATATATATATATATATATATATATATATATATATATATATATATATATATATATATATATATATATATATATATATGATAGGACACTCTTTACAGAGCGATATAACAGGAGGCAATCTGATCTGCAGAAGTAGCCCCCCCATCGGACAAGTGTTTCGGCCCATTATACTCCTTTACACTCTAAGGGGGGCGGGCCCACTTGGGTCATGACTCCCAAGCGTCTCAGCCACCTGTTGTCTTGTATCGAAAATGAACCCATTTCACTTATGGTAGCAACTTTAATCCACAACTCCGCCAGCCGTGGAGGCAATTGTGAAAGTAACAGAGAGAAGTCAAATTATTCCGTTCGTTCCGTCGCACACACTGAGCCGCCGAGCCTAGCCACTGCGCATTCGCAACTGAAATTCTGACATTGACACCCCTATATCAGCGTATTGTGGACTTAGAAAAATTCCTGGAGTTTTCTGTACGGAAGCGTTTATTGTCACGATTTCCATTGCCCATTGCGGTTGTTCCACAGCCACCCTGATGCCTTTTCGGCAGTTTCACTAAGCCTCTTCAGTGCACTTGTTCTCGCCTGTCCCTTCAGCCCCAACAGTTTCAATAGATCATACACTGATGCCGCCACAAGCCCTCTTGCGCCCACTTCAACAGCCATGACCCTTGCAGTGAACCCATCGTGTCTCAGATCCGCGGCCAGATCACTATACTTGGCCGCTTTGAACGAATGTTGCTCGTCTAATCTGGATTCAAATGGCACGGTCAGTTCAATCAGTATGACCTGAAGCGTTGCTGAAGAATGAAGCACTATATCCGACCGTCTCCGCGATTTTCTGATACTCTCTGGATATGCCCCTCGTCCAGGTAGGTCTACCGCCATCTCCCAGTCGTTTGCACAATCAAGAAGAGATGGTAAACTGCTACCAGGTTTACTCGGTTTGGGGTAGGCTGACTTTCCTGCCCTCAGAAAGTATGTATTTGCGGTGCTCGGCCTGGGTTTGCTATTCGCCTTCATCCTTGCCAGATCTATTGTCGCAGCTAGCTCATTTAGCACTTTGTTATGGCGCCAAGTGTATCGCCCTTGCCCTAATGACACCTTACACGCTGAGAGCACGTGTTCGAAATTCTGCCTCCCCTGGCACAAGGGGCACTGCTCATCATCCGACTTTCCCCATTTCACAAGGTTGGTGGCTGTCGGCAGCAGGTCATACAATGATCTAACAATGAAGCTGAGCCTAAGAGGTGCCATATGCCATATACCATTCCATGTCAAGGACCTCTGCAAGGCTCCTTCCCATGTAGTTGATTGGCCTTGTTGGACCTGCTGCACTGCTTTTTGCAACCTCTTATCATTCTCAGCTCCTCGTATATCCTGAACTACCATGTCTTTGCGCTCCCTGCTTGATGCCTTGGACCACCAGCGGGTGTCTCCATGAATAAATTCCCGTCTATTTGTTTGTGTGTATCCGATTACCTCCCTCAGTTTGAGTGACTCTTGGGCAGCATCAACAGCTTCTTCCACTCTCAACTTCCTTCCCGTTTTCAGTGTGGGCTGAATGGACTTAACCACGTCATCAGCTGACTCGCGTAGCGTCATTGCAAGCCTTGCCTTACCAACTTTGTACTCTTCAACAACTGACTTGAAAGGAAGCAGAAGTTTTGACTTTTTGCAGTACAGTGCTACATCTGACAGACTTGGTGGTACCCCTAGCCTCTTTCTCATGAACTTGTTGACCTTCTGCTCTATAGCTTCCACTGTACTTGTGCTTATTTGATATATAAGCAGTGGCCACAACAACTTCGGTATCAACATAAACTGGAGGAACCACAGTTTGAACCTTCCCAAGAGTCGGCTTTGGTCTATGATCTGTAGTCCTCTGTCTGCCATTTCTATTGTCTGTCGCACTGCCTTCGATTCTTTCAATGAGGCATCGTACACCCTGCCAAGACTCTTAACAGGTTCCCCAATGATAGTAGGGATTCTTTGGTTGGAAACCATGAATATGTCCTCTGCTATCTTCCCTTTCCTGACTGATAGGCTTCTCGACTTCTTGGGTTTGAAGCTCATTCTGCACTAGCTGACTAGTTCATCCAGGCGTGCTAACATCCTCCTGGCTTGATGTTCATCTGACGTCAGAATTGTTGTGTCATCCATGAATGCTTTGTGCGGTGGCATGTGACACATTCCACCGAGCTTTGGACCTATAGCCATTCCTTCAGCCGCATTGAGGATTACCTGCATTGCCATCACGAATAGTATCGAAGAGATGGTACACCCATCGCAATTCCAACTTCAAGGCCAATCCACTTCGTTGTGTACTCTCTGGTAGAAAATCTGACAGAAAATCTTGCGAAATACATCTTCAGCATTGCTGCCATCTCTTGTGGAACATGATACATTTCTAGGGCCTGCCACAACATCTGGTGTGGAACGGATCCATAAGCATTCGCTAGATCCAACCAGATTACATGGAGGTTTGTTTTGTCAGACTTTGCCTGTTGGATTGCTTCCCAGATCATTGTGGTATGCTCTAGACATCCTGGTGTACCTGGAATACCTCCTTTCTGAATGGTAGTGTCAATGTACCCATTTGCCAGGAGGTATGTAGTGAATCTTTTCGCTATCACTGAGAAGAATATCTTCCCTTCCACATTGAGTAGTGAAATTGGAATGAACTGACTGATGTCTGTGGAATTTCGCTCCTTCGGGATGTAGACTCCGTTCGCTTTTCTCCATTCCTTGCTTACAAGCTGGGTTTTCCACGCATTCGTTGGTAAACGGAGCATTTCTGGACAATGCTTTCTACCTCTTGCACTGTTGGGGGCTTGGTGTATATATATATATATATATATATATATATATATATATATATATATATATACTCAAAGCCAACAGGAGCTTCAGAGCTTGATGAATCGCTTCACTAAAGCATGCAAGGACTTTGGCCTCACAATAAGTCTAAAGAAAACGAATGTGGGTGCTGCACCAGTTATCACTGTCGATAACTATGAATTGGCAGTGGTGCACCACTTCACATACCTAGGGTCTACCATCAATGACAAACTCTCACTGGATACAGAAATCGACAGCCGCATTGGCAAAGCTGCAGCTACCTTTGCCCGCCTCACACCGCGTGTTTGGGGAAACTCTAAACTCACAATGAAGACCAAAGCTGCGGTATATAATGCCTGCGTCACCAGCACACTCCTATATGGCAGCGAGACCTGGACGACCTATGCTAAGCAAGAAAGAAGACTCAATACCTTCCATTTGCGGTGTCTACGCCGCATCCTCGGCATCTCGTGGAAAGATAAAGTGACAAATGTCGAGGTGTTGTCACGTGCTGGCCTTCAAAGTATGTATACGCTGCTTAGACAGCGCAAACTTCGCTGGATTGGCCATGTTCGCCGCATGGAAGATGGTCGCATCCCAAAAGATATCTTCTACGGACAATTAGCAGATGGCAAGAGAACAGTTGGGCGACCACAGCTGAGGTTCAAAGATGTGTGCAAGAGAGATATGAGGGCACTGGACATGGATCCAGCAACATGGGAGGATGAAGCTGCCGATCGCAATAAGTGGCGATGCTATTTACGGCACCACCTCAGATTGGGCGAAGAGAGGCTCACACAAGAAACAGAGGTGAGGAGAAAACGTCGAAAGGAGCACCAGGAAATTAAGCAGCTGAGGGCTGCCACCTCAGGGGCGCATTCCCATAGTCAGTTATGACTGAAGGGGCTATTATTATTATTATTATTATTTTATATATATATATATATATATATATATATATATATATATATATATATATATATATATATATATTGCCAATAACATCAGAGATGTTTATATTACAAATGCACAGAGGTTAATTCCTAAAAGAAGTATAAAGAGACGAGAATACATCTCAGACGAAACACTGAAGTTGGTGATAGAGAGAAGAAAAATGAAGTCCAAAAATGATACAGAAAATCAGGAGTTGTACAAGGAATACACAACGCAGATTAAAAAACGAGTCAGACAAGACAAACAACAATACATAAACGACACCTGCAGGAAAATAGAGGAAATGCGCGAACAGGGATTGAGTAAGAATATGTTTTCTGAAGTAAGAACATTGAAAAACAGCAACTTTAAGTCATCACCTAGAGCAATAAACGACAAGAAAGGCGACACTCTAACAGAACGTAAAGATATTCTGAACAGATGGAAGGAGTACTGTCAAGAAATGTATACGGAAATAAACAAAGCGGCAGATAACAACGTCATGAATGAAGCTGAACGTGAATCAGAACCTACCATAGAGGAAGTCCGGAATGCAATCAAACACTTAAAAAGTGGAAAATCTCCTGGTTGTGATGAAATAACAGCTGAAATGATACAGGCAGGAGGAGAAGGCAGCGCTCGTATATACCATGCATTATGCTGCAAGATCTGGCAAAGCGGAATTGGGCCCAAGGAATGGAAAAGATCAATTTACATACCCTTGCCAAAAAAGGGCAACCTGAAACTGTGCACAAACTACAGAACTATAGCTCTTATAAGCCATGCCAGCAAAATACTTTTACAAATCATAATGAAAAGGATGCAACAAAAGCTAGAAACATAAATAAACGAAGTACAGGCGGGTTTTCGACCAGGTAGAGGCACTAGAGATCATATATTCAACATGAGGATCATCATAGAAAAGTGTAGAGAATTCAACGTTGACCTACATACTTGTTTCATTGATTACACCAAAGCTTTCGATTGTGTACAACATCAGCAGTTATGGGATATTATGAAAAATATGGGATTTCCAAACCACCTTATACAACTCATCGCACTGCTGTACCAAGAACAACAGGCAGCCGTAAGAATAGAGGGGGAAACATCAGAATGGTTTGAAGTACAGAAAGGAGTAAGACAAGGCTGTACCCTTTCCCCTTACCTGTTTAACATTTATGCCGAGAATATCATGAGAAACGTAAGAGATGACCAAGAACACACAGAGTTTGACTCATTTAACATCGGCGGGTACCAGATCCCGGAAATCAGATATGCTGACGACACAGTCCTCCTATCGACCAACCCAGAAGGACTTGAACAATTACTTCTGTCCACCAAAAAACACAGCGAGGCCCAGAATCTATACCTAAACACCAAGAAGACCAAAGTATTGACAACAGACAAAGTAAAGACCAAACCAGAAATTAAAATTGATAACGAAGAACTGGAAAGTGTCAATGAATTCGAATACTTAGGATCAATCATTAACAGCTCTGGCGACTGTGCAGTAGAAATTAAAAGAAGACTTGCAATTGCTTCACATAAACTAATACAGATGAAAAACCTATGGCAAGGCACAAGCAAAGAAACAAAGTTACAACTGATCAGAGCATGTATATTCCCAGTAGCAACATACGGCTGCGAGACTTGGACACTCAATAAAACAGTTGCAAAAAAGATTACATCATTCGAAATGAAATGCTACAGAAGGATGTTGAGAATACCCTGGACAGAAAAAAAGACCAACAGAGAAGTACTGCACTCACTAAACGTACAGGAACATTGGCTCCTAAATACCATCGCAATAAGGAAGCTGAAATTTTTCGGTCATATAAAAAGACATAATAGTCTGGAAAAAACAGTGATGGAAGGCATGGTCCCTGGAAAAAGGGGAAGGGGTCGACCTAGACGACGGTGGACCCAGGACATCACAGAGAGTCTGAACTTGTCTTTGGCTGATGCAGGCCGACTTGCCCAGAATCGTGATGCGTTCAGAGCAGCTGTAATGGAGACAACGTTCTGGAAAGAATACGTCACATGATGATGATATATATATATATATATATATATATATATATATATATATATATATATATATATATATATATATATATATATATATATATATATATATATATATATATATATATATCTATATATATATATATATATATATATATATATATATCTATATATGCGTATAGGTTCCGTTTTCCGTGTATTTTTATCTCTCCTTCATGTCTCTTTTTAAATGCTTTGACTCATTTCGGAAAAAAAGTGTGTAAACAGTTGTTTAAGTGTACATGAGGAATGGTGATTACGTATGAGTTTCTTTCTTATATATATATAATATACAATGTACTCAATACCAATCTCATCAACTATAAATCAATATTACTTTTATTCTTCTTTATCATTTATTTAACTTTATTTATTCCACTGTTACTATTTAAATTTATGTCAAATCTTAACTATTAATTATTTTATTTTATTTCTATGCATTTATATATTTCATTATTTTTTTTTTTATGTTTTAACTTGTTTAAGTATACAAATGAAAGTGTGAGGACGCGCGAGTGTTCATATGTAATATACAATGTACTCGTCTTGTATTTCATGTAAAATATACCTATTTTCTGTACAGTGAAAAGAAATAAAAATAACAGTTAAAAAAACAAAACAGAATTGCAAGTATTAAAGTTGTGTAGTTGCGAGGGCTATTTGAGAGTTCTTTCTGGCGAACAGGCTACTGACCGTGATTGGTTTAATTGTATGGTTCAAAGTGAATCTTATAGACAGTAAACAACGTGTCAGTAGGGAACATAGACATAGGCGGAAATCTCCACCCCTGGCGGTTTAGGCCAGTCTTTCCAAGATACGCCATAATAGAACCTACTAACATGGAGAGACAACCAGACAGAGTAGGAAAAGAAATGTCTACTATTGAATACAGCAAATCATAGAATGAAGAGTTTTCAATGACAAAATAACAGTTCTCGACAAGAATGGTTCTGCTGCTATCAGACGGTTTGAAGTACTAACGTTACTACGCCACTAGTGTGAGTGAACGCATCAACACTTACCACCTACATTGGACGCGTTATGTGGAGAAGTGTACTCATCACCAAAAAGTAGTGACGGAAACCACGGCGACAGGACTCAACTAGAGTTAAGTTCTTGTAACAAAAAAAAAAGACACCAGCAAACGGACTTTTATAACTCCGCTATCAATCCGTGACAATCGGGATCAAAAACGTTAGCAAAGAAGATGTCATTAATTTCTTTTTATTACTATTTCTTGGTGGTCGCTTATTTTCAAAACAGCGCGTTATTTTCAACCATTAACAATATGCCTGGATCTGTCGGTTATATCAGTACGTGTTTTAATAAAGTGTGATATTTATCCTGATTATGTATGATTCATTCATTCATGTGCCTGGATCTGTGGGTTATATCAGTGTTAAATCACGCTTTATTTGTAAAATGACGTGAATGTCCACCAGTTGTTAAACTCTGTTTAGTTGTTAACTCATACTGGCTACTAGTTGTTAAATGTAGATGTTGGGACTGGTGTAGTAAAGTGTAACGATTGTCAACTCATTAAACCCAGCACAGTTTTGGTCATACAGGTTATCTTGTCCTGGAACGTGATGAGGCTCCGACAAGAATGTGAGTGTAAACAATGAGTGTGTATGTGAATGTCAGAACGCGAATGGTAGCATGATTCGATAGAGTTGACAGGTTGGTAGTACATCACTCATACTCACACTGTTCGAATTCAAGAAGTACTGGAACTACGGTGGTCTTTTTATAACATTTAATGGGACGCACACTTGGACAGTACGTGTATGGTTACAGGAACAAATGTCGACATAGACAGCGTAATGTTGATCACAGGAATATCATCTTAAGTTAGCATTCATGCTTGGCAAATATCATAATGGAGTATTCGTAAATAAGCATTCAGAGTTCCATCATGTAAATCATCTGGCTTTACTGACTGGGCACGTCAGACCATAACCAATATATAGGAAGGCTCCTAGACCTAACCTCGTCTAGTGAATATCCCTTCACGTAACGTTCAACATATATATTTTCCATAAAGATATAGGAATCCCAGACATGGGTTCTCACATGTAGCAGTGATCTCTTGGTTCATCGAGCGATAGTACAGGCATCCCTTTTTCTCACTCGATAAATACAAAGTATATGAATTTCAACATGGCTGTTCTTCTCTCGTGAGTTTCACTCACTATAGGACCCAGACCCAAAATTGGTCATTCGATAAATGTCCTCATTTCTTCATAGCTTCTCTCATAGAGGTGATTGAATAATATCATACAATCTAGTGTTGATACATAGGAATGTCGTCTTCCTTTGAATAAATATTCTTTTCAAAAGTACCACTGTGCATCTGTTTATCAACAACGATGGCGAAGCCCAAGTTCATAATAAATTGTGGTTTTACCTTTCTATGCGAAATATAACTTTGCCATTCCTTGGCAAAAGAGAATAAACACTGGGGTAAAGTACATACAACATGTCTAAATGACTATCACTTTTCCCCATTGACTTATAGATCATTTTTTCGGCGATAGGCCTGCTACAACAAAATTCGACATCCAGCCAGGATGACAGCCATGAATCACACCCCTTGCTAGCGATACTTCCGCTGCATAGCCTTTGACCTTTTCTAGCGACAACCAACATAGTTCGACTTAGAAATGTAAAGATATCCATATATAAGACAGACTCGTCCTACTCATACAAACACTACGTTTAAATTCAGGCCATAGATATACTGAAGCAAGAACAATCTATTCCTACCCAGCCAAAGAATAAATCGCAGTAGGCCTAGACTCGACCGTGGAGTCCGATCGAAGATGACGGAACTACTTTCAAGGGAAGTAACTCAAAAATGACTTCTCCTTAAGCACTTAAAAAGGAAATACTTTGATTACAAAATATTTGCGAACATAATAAGTATATAAATGTATTATATTGCAAGATAGTAAAAATTGCCCTTTACAGTCTTACCACACCTCCCGGGAAAAAAAAATAAAATTTTTTTTTTAAATACATCTAGGAGCACGTAGAATAGGCTCACAACGCAAGAATACTGCGCAGATGAAAATATCAGGAATAACTATAATTCCTAATATGACCGGTGAGAATATATCTCAAAATCTGAGAGAAATTGTTTCTCTACGAATAAATGTTTCCAGGAAGGTGTGATGTACGTATAATACAATTCTGGTAATTATACAATGCATACCAAAAATTCACACTATAATCTTAAATTTATTATTTATGAAGAAACAATCATCAAAGAACAGCGGTGAATAAACATCAATAAACCGCTAAGTAGCGATACCATCATTCTATTATTAAATTACAAATGTGTATCTTAGTAAAGAAACAAAAAATAACTGTTGTAAAGTTATACATATTAAAAAGATCCAATATTTAACAGTTAAGTGGCATCATGTGGGCATCTGGACAGAATGTCCGCCATCACATTTTCTGAACCACGGATAGCTCGTACCGAGAAATGAAAAGGTTGAAGAGCGATTGCGTATCGAGTTGATCTCGAGCTCTTCAAGTTCTTACTTTGGATAGCCGTAAGAGCTTTTTGGTCAGTTTCCACTACGAAATGCGCGCCCAGAAGGAATCTTTGGAGTTTGAGAATTGACCAAACCATTGCCAATAATTCACGGTCTAAAACCGAGTAATTCCTTTCTGCAGCATTAAGTTTTCTGGATATATACATTACAGGATGCAGAGTTCCAGAGTACTCTTGCATTAGTGCCGCTCCAATCCCAGTGGATGAAGCGTCACTACGAAGAACAAATGTCTTATCTGTTGTAGGTAACACTAAAATAGGTGGTGATGAAAACATAGTTTTGATCTTCTCTAGTGAAGATTGGCATTCATGAGACCAGTGAACCATGTTAGGCGACCCTTTCTTTAATAGTGTAGAGAGAGGTGCCATGATAGAGGACAGATTCGGAATGAAACGTCCATAAAATTGTATGAGACCTAAAAGACTTCGCACTTGCTTTTTAGTCCTAGGGATAGAGATGTTAAGTATCTTAGTGATATTATGGTCTTCTGTCTTCAAGAAACCGTGACCTACTCGATGGCCTAAGAAAGCAATTTCGCTAAAGCCAATACAAGCTTTAGATGGTTTTGCTGTCAGGTTATACTCACGCAGAGTTGATAATAATTCAACTAACCCTGAATAGTGATCTTCCCAAGTATCGCTGAAAAGACAGATGTCGTCTAGATAAGCAATGACATCTGACCGATACGATAGGATTCGACGCATCATGCGTACAAATGTAGCTGGTGCGTTCATAAGGCCGAAAGGCATAAAATTCCATTGGAAAAGGCCTCTGGGAGTAGAGAAAGCGGTAAGAGGTTTGGCGCGTTCGGATAATGGAACTTGCCAATATCCTTTAGACAAATCAAGTTTAGTGAAAAAATGCGATTTAGAAAGACGAGTAAGTAACTCTTCTAGTAAAGGCATAGGTTCAGCATCGAACTTCGTAACTTGATTCAATTTGCGATAGTCAACGCAAAGACGTATGTTATTGTCTTTTTTTCGAACAATAACCATCGGCGAAGAATATGCAGAAGTGGATGGTTCGATTATTTGTAAATCTATCATTTCATCCAACTCCTTTTCAACCTGTGTTTGGAAATGTATAGGGATAGGATAAGGTCTAACCCTAATTGGAGTATGTTCAGTTAGAACAATGTCATGCTCAATGACATGAAATTGTCCAGGGATGTCAGTGAGGACATCCTGAAATGTTTGTAACATAGACGAAACTTGTCGCTGTTCTCCTAGAGACAAATCAGGAGAAACAGTAACGTCTTTCCATGATTCACTAGAATGAAGTGGGATCATTGGAAGCGGAAGATTAATATCCGAAAAACTTGTTTCCTCATCCTGTATTACAGACAGTGATGAGTAATGACCATGTTTGACATGAGAATCGTCCGTTGCCTGGAAAATAGGCTGTAGATAGTCAGGACGTTCATGGAACTCCGTAAGCATATTGATGTGGAAGGTTTTATGCTTCCCGTTAATATCGACGATGTAGTCAACATCTGAAATTTTCGATATTATATCGTACGGACCTTTCCAACTAATAAGGAGTCTATTTTCACGACAAGGTAGCAAAACAAATGCTTTGTCACCAGGACAAAGTTGTCGTAAAGTTCTCTTCTTATTAGCAAATTGTCTTGCCTTCTGCTTAGCAAATTCAGAAGAGGACGTTGCCAATTTGCATGCTTCGATAATCTTTTGTCTCAGCGCGATGACATACTCGTAAGAAGATTTTGTGTCATCGTCAATATTGTCAGCTGTTATAAGATCATGCAGCAAAGACATTGGGCCGCGCGGTCGCGCGCCAAAGACAAGTTCAAAGGGAGAAAACCCTGTATGTTCATTGGGGACCTCTCTGTACGCGAAGAGGGCCGCGGGTAAAACCCTATCCCAATCTTGAGGATGATCCTCAGTTATCTTCCCTAATAAGTTCTTAAGTGTTCTATTTAGTCGCTCGACCATCCCATTGGACATAGGATGATAGATGCTACTCAAAGATCTCTCTATCTGTAGAGTAGACATTACTTGAGACATGGTATCCGATATCAGTTGGGTGCCATGATCTGATAATATTTCTCCGGGGAATCCCAGCCGAGAAAATATAAGCCAAAGAGCATCTGCAATGTCAGCGGTAGTAATGCTCTTTAGAGGGATAGCCTCTGGCCAACGTGTGCACATGTCTACACACGTTAAGATAAACTGATGTCCTCTAGCAGATTTGATCTTGAATGGACCAATGATGTCTATCGCCATTTTCTGGAATGGACGAATAGGAATATCTGCAGCCTGAATAGGCGCAGCATGACGAGGACCTTTGGATTTGACTTCTTGACATACTTTACAGGATCGACAATAGATCCGTATGTCCTTGTTCACAAAAGGCCAAAAGAAAGCCGCAAGAACTCTTGACTTTGTACGGGAAAAACCCATGTGACCAGCACACTGAGAGTCGTGTGCATGTTGTAAGATCTTAACTCTCAAATTCTTGGGTACAAGAATCTGAGAATGACTTGACTTAGTGGAGTCTTGCACCATACGTACAAGTACGCCATTCTTCATTGTAATCCAAGATTTAAAATTTGAATCTTTATTCGGATCACCTTTCGTTACAAGAGTGAAGAATTTCTTAAGAGTCGGATCTTCTTCTTGTTGTTTTATAAACGAGTCACGAGAAATTACCAAGGGATCATCTTGGTTATGCACTTCATTATCTTCAACAGATGAAGTTTCAGGCATATTGAGAGCTTGAGCTCTAGTGACTACCGCATTAGCAGATTGCATATTTTGATTTTCCCAAACGGAAATTTGCTCCGGAGTGCATTCTTTGACTCCGTGAATGCGACCGATGATAAGATCAGCGATCGGATCTGGCAAAAGACATGCGTGTACATCTCCTGTGAAGAAAGGAGTAGCAATCCTAATGATAGCGGTAGAGTATTTCTCTATGGTGCCGCCAAATGTTACGCATTTGACTACTTTGCCTGTAGAATGAGAAGGATCTATGAGTGACTGCCTAACCCCAATAGTTGTGCATCCAGAATCAAAAAGTACTGAGACTGGATTGTCATTTACTAAACCTTTGTGTAAGACAAGAGAACCTCTCCCATCATGCGCGATTGACGCAGGAAGAGCGGGAAGAGGATGCCCACAGCTTAAAGTAGACACTGTGGTTGGCTCAAATAATGTTTTGCATTGGGGCACTGAGATGCTCTCCCAAAATCAAAAGCGGCACATGCCATATTATTAGAGTCATCATTATCTTTATTTTGTTTATAGGCTTCGTGGGACTCTTGCTGTGCAGAGTTCGCCTGGTAATGAGCTTTATGTTTTTTGAATTGTGCTCTACCTCTGTTATTATTGCCTCTGTACTTATCATTGTTTCCACTATTATAACCTCTACTCGGGTTTGAATCATAGCTCCTTTGGTTACTATCATCATATTCATTATAATGAGTATCTCTGTAATTATGATCTTGTTGTCTCCATGAAGGAAAACTTGGATAGTTTCTAGAATGACTTCCTTCGCGAAAGTTCCTGTAATTATGACCACCCCTGAATCGAGGGCTGTCAGCTCTTCTCCAGGTATTCGAAGAAGAACCCTGAAATGATTGGTTACCTTGGTTCTGATAACTGTAATAGTTACCTTTTTTATTAAACCTATTTTGAGGTCCTTGGAATTTGTGAGAGTGATTAGGGTTGTATGGTGTTGCAGAAGCAACTGGTATACCTTCTTTAACCTTACTGTTGCTAATAGCTACGTCCGGATGTGCAGTGACGTATTGGGTACAATACTGTTCCATTTCTTTTAGAGACTTAGGTTTACGCTCATGTAAGAATTCGAGGAAAGGTTTATTTATACTTGACATAATCTTGTCTCTGAGTATCAAGTCCATAAGGGCTTCATAAGTCTTGTCTGTTTTGGATAGCTCAATCCAACGATCAAATGTAAGACGTGTCCTTGCAATGAATTCTGAGAATTCTACACCTGCCTCAGGCACCATTGTCTTAAACAACTTCCGATAACCCTCTTCAGACAACTGGTACTTCTTTAATAAGGCTGCCCTAATAACATCATAGTTATCTTTGTCAGCCTCTTCAACCAAACTTAAACTAGTCAGAGAATCACCTTTCAGATTTTCTGATAACTGGTTAGCATATTGTGATTTGTCCACATTATGTGCTCGACACGAGCGTTCAAATCTATTTAGCCAGAATGTTATGTCATCACTGGAAGGGTTGAACGCTGGTACCTTGACCTTGTAAGTAAAGGGTTTACCATTACCACCAGATGCTTGATTACCATCACTTATGTTTGTTAACTTTAACTTTTCTAACTCAAATGCTAAAAGTTCTTTTTTGTGTTCATGCTCTCTTATTGCTTTTTTCTCTTCTGCTTCAGCTTCTCTTTGTAATCTTTTTTCTTCTGCAGCAGCTTGTAATTTTTTCTCTTCTGCTTCAGCTTCTCTTTGTAATCTTTTTTTCTTCTGCAGCAGCTTGTAATTTTTTCTCTTCTGCAGCAGCTTGTAATTTTTTCTCTTCTGCAGCAGCTTGTAATTTTTTCTCTTCTGCAGCAGCTTCATCTTTTCTTTTCTCTTTTTCCATTTCCATCTGGAATCTTTTTTCATCAGTCTGTATCTGCAATTTCTTTTGTTCATACTCTCTTTGTAATTTTTTTTTCCTCAGCTTCTAATCTTTTCTCCTCAATCAATGCTTTTCTTTCTTCAGCAGCTAATGCTTTGTCATATTGAGCAACTGCCCATTCTTCTAATTGCTGACCAGTCTTATCAAGAGCCTTGCCTTGTGTGATAAAATAATCTAATGTAGACATCTTGTCTAATAAGATCAGTAATTTGCAAAAGTAAATAAATTCACTTTCTTAGTCTTAATCAAAGACCTTGTATGATAACTTTTTAACCTGTGGAAAATAGTACTTAACTATCCCAATCACTGTGGGAAACAAGCCTTACAAAGGTCTTGTATAAATCCTTATATAATAACAGCTATAAGTTGCTGGTTCACTCTATAATATAAGTGCAGTGCACCAGAAATAGTGTTTTATATCATCAACTGTGTACCTTTAGTAATAGCAATTAACTATCAGTTGATTCTTGTACATCAATTTATATGATCAACTATATTTTAAATAGTGTATGTCGATCAGGCACAAAACAAAACAGTTATACAGGAGAACATGAAAACATTTGCGGAAATGAAATAAATGAAATGGGAAAACAATAAAAGATAAACCGCAAGAGGATAACAAATACAAATAACGCCACAGTATATAAATATAAATTGAGAATAGAACTGAAAGATAGAATAGGGTAGACCAACAAATTACAAACAAATCAAAACAAACTAAAGAACAGAGGAATATTACAAAAACAACAATGAGTACAGTCTTCACAGCTAACACTAATAGCAACAGCTGTCGCAGCAAATTTTCAATCAAGAAAATTGCACCTATAGAAACGCACACATCAGACCCTCTATTACGTGGGATACTCTGCTGTGTGACACCGCCCAACCATAAACACAACCCGCTGGATACAAACAAATATCACATATAAATATTTAAACATAAATACATAATTGCATAAATAGTATGGCAATATGATGTAAATAGAGTGTTGCAGAAAGAATGTGTTGTAAAGAAGGCTCAGTTACACTGCCTAATAGTACAGTACTGTGGTACTTTATTAAACAAATACTTCTGGTCTAATTATTTTAAATTCAACACAGAAATAGAAGCTCCATCGTTGATGTGAATGATAACAATCGATGTAGGACTTCTCAGTTCAATAACATTTCCTTTCGCAAACACTGTCAAATATTCTCCAGTCCTGATGTGTAATGTTCTATGTTTCAACCAAGCTTGCTGTGTAACACTGTCAGTTGTATGGCAAATGTCCAACGAACCAAATGTCAACAAACGCTGACCTAGTTACCGCATACTGTCGACAGGACAGGTCACGCTGACATCACTGTAGAGTTGTACTGCTGATGTATTTGTGTGTCGTAACAGACCCCAAGGAACGTCTGGTCTCAGTAGTTTACTTCTCAATATGGTCACTGTGCAGGTTGACCCAGGAAGCTGGCACACCAGTTGTTAAACTCTGTTTAGTTGTTAACTCATACTGGCTACTAGTTGTTAAATGTAGATGTTGGGACTGGTGTAGTAAAGTGTAACGATTGTCAACTCATTAAACCCAGCACAGTTTTGGTCATACAGGTTATCTTGTCCTGGAACGTGATGAGGCTCCGACAAGAATGTGAGTGTAAACAATGAGTGTGTATGTGAATGTCAGAACGCGAATGGTAGCATGATTCGATAGAGTTGACAGGTTGGTAGTACATCACTCATACTCACACTGTTCGAATTCAAGAAGTACTGGAACTACGGTGGTCTTTTTATAACATTTAATGGGACGCACACTTGGACAGTACGTGTATAGTTACAGGAACAAATGTCGACATAGACAGCATAATGTTGATCACAGGAATATCATCTTAAGTTAGCATTCATGCTTGGCAAATATCATAATGGAGCATTCGTAAATAAGCATTCAGAGTTCCATCATGTAAATCATCTGGCTTTACTGACTGGGCACGTCAGACCATAACCAATATATAGGAAGGCTCCTAGACCTAACCTCGTCTAGTGAATATCCCTTCACGTAAAGTTCAACATATATATTTTCCATAAAGATATAGGAATCCCAGACATGTTTTCTCACATGTAGCAGTGATCTCTTGGTTCATCGAGCGATAGTACAGGCATCCCTTTTTCTCACTCGATAAATACAAAGTATATGAATTTCAACATGGCTGTTCTTCTCTCGTGAGTTTCACTCACTATAGGACCCAGACCAAAATTGGTCATTCGTTAAATGTCCTCATTTCTTCATAGCTTCTCTCATAGAGGTGATTGAATAATATCATACAATCTAGTGTTGATACATAGGAATGTCGTCTTCCTTTGAATAAATATTCTTTTCAAAAGTACCACTGTGCATCTGTTTATCTACAACGATGGCGAAGCCCAAGTTCATAATAAATTGTGGTTTTACCTTTCTATGCGAAATATAACTTTGCCATTCCTTGGCAAAAGAGAATAAACACTGGGGTAAAGTACATACAACATGTCTAAATGACTATCACTTTTCCCCATTGACTTATAGATCATTTTTTCGGCGATAGGCCTGCTACAACAAAATTCGACATCCAGCCAGGATGACAGCCATGAATCACACCCCTTGCTAGCGATACTTCCGCTGCATAGCCTTTGACCTTTTCTAGCGACAACCAACATAGTTCGACTTAGAAATGTAAAGATATCCATATATAAGACAGACTCGTCCTACTCATACAAACACTACGTATAAATTCAGGCCATAGATATACTGAAGCAAGAACAATCTATTCCTACCCAGCCAAAGAATAAATCGCAGTAGGCCTAGACTCGACCGCGGAGTCCGATCGAAGATGACGGAACTACTTTCAAGGGAAGTAACTCAAAAATGACTTCTCCTTAAGCACTTAAAAAGGAAATACTTTGATTACAAAATATTTGCGAACATAATAAGTATATAAATGTATTATATTGCAAGATAGTAAAAATTGCCCTTTACAATCAGTACGTGTTTTTGTAAAGTGTGATATATTTCCTGAGTATGAATGATTGATTCATTTATTCCCTTAAATCTCCCTATGGGACATGAATCCACCAACACAGCAGGTCTCCTGTAAACAGCCAACACGAAAACATACATGTACTCTTGTAGTGCTGTTTTCTGTAACATTTAATGGTACAAGATCATGTGTCCAGCCAAATGTTAGCATTATTCTGTATTATTCCTCCAGATTGTGTGTTTTCACGTTGGTTGGTGTTGTGTTATTTTTTTGAGGTTATTGTGCCTTTCAGTAAGTTACTCCAGGTGTCATTTCTGGTTCGGTGTTGTCTATTAAACAAACGCGCATTTACGTCAATCCTACATGTGTACTTATCAAATATCTCTTAGGCCATCGGACATCTTGGCTATTCTAGCGAGCCACATGGGACCACCGTTGTTTACCATGTGGGATCTTAGTCTTTGACATCTCAGATCTGATAGTATACTACCATAAATATATAGCGATATGTAAATATAGACAGCCAGGGTGAAATGTTAATCGTTTCTGCTTTTATTGTGTCTGCTGTCACAACCTTCATCCTATCTCATCCTGTGTAACATGGTCCTTCAGTTATCACGTGCCAAGACCTTCTGGTCTGTGTCAACTGTCCAGGTTATCTCCCTGTCTGTGATACTATACTGTAATTTATTTTTTCAGAAGGCCCCATGTCTTTCTCTTTGCATTATTTATACACTATTTCTAGGAGGGATTACAGGTAATCCTTCTCCATGTTTCTTCTCCTTCTATTATTTACGTTTTTTTCAAGATGAGATCACGATGGAGTTTGATCTATGTGTTTAGAATGGGGGTGTAGGGAATTAGAAAGTATTATTCTAGATTAAGATTATAGAGGCTAGATCAGGATTTGCACCAGTGTCTTTTTTTTAAAGATATTGCGTGGCCATATACGCATTTTTCGGGAGTTAAATTATTTGCGGCCATTTTTGCATCATTTCCGCAGTATAGGGCTAGGCTTAATCTCGTTTCTTTGTCTAAAACCCATGCACGTTACATCAGAACGATCTAAGGTTCTGATTGGCTGAGAGGTAACTGCAGTTGAAATGCAGAGCTCTCATTGGCTTTAGAACCACGCCGCGCATATGACGTCATGAAGTCGGCGCGTGGGGGTCTTGCTTATAAAAGGCCTATATTTCATAGCCTCTTTCTCTTTTAATGAAAAAATTGCCAAGCCGGTTGCCAGTCAAGTCGATTGCCTTCAGTAGGACATTCGAGATTTGGTAAGCATCATTTTTGCGTGAGGACTTTATTTAATTTTTCTAGTCCTAGCCGATCATTTAAGTTTCTTGGGAAGTTTTAGTTTAATTTAATTCTTAACTCCAGAGCCATCAATTCGATCTGAGTGATAGACATGAGAAACTAGGTCCATTTAATTCCTTGTTGAAAGAATAGCGGCCTGGTTTAAAAGTTGAGATATCACCGCTTTGTATTATTGCAAAGTCGGTCGGGAGAGAAACTCGCATCTGCGAATCATATGTATTTACATAATAGTCGGGAGCGTGTGTAATGTGTATTTTTATTTGTGATTTTAGTGAGAGTATTGATGCTCGCTATTTATATAGTTACGCATATATCTGTGGACGGAAGTGATAGAGGTATTAATTGAAGCACGTGAATGCGTTGGTTACGGTATCTTTATTGATACGATGTTCAGAAGGACGAGGGGGAGATAAGCACGTGGTCATAAAATTACAAACACGTGGTTGAACTACGGGGTTTTCAATTTGATAATCAGGGGTTATGTATAACTTTTGACGGCAGGTAGATGCTAGCGTAAACAGGATTATATGTTATTGATTGTGCATTATTGTTCTGTGAATTCAGAAGATGGGAGAAGTAATTTTAAAGGGAATTATTTTGTATTACATTTTGAATGTGATTACTATTATTGACGGGAATTTTAGGAATTCCTAGAGAAGGCTAGTTTTAGTTGTGTTAAACATTACGGCATTAGTGTCAGCGTAAGAAGTAGGCCACAGTACGTCTGCCCAGACGGGCCATTGAAAATATTGTTGTTGCTCGGAGTTAGTCAGGCAGAACAGGCGATCTGGGTTAGCCAATGTTTACCTTGTGGGCTCAGGTAGAGAAGGGAGCTCAGTGGGGGAGCGGACTTTGTTTGCATGATTTTGTATGGTGGTGCATAACGGGAGAGAGTAGGGGAGCTGTATTGATTATAGACGGGGGAGACTTAAGTGTTAAAGACTTAAGGGTTTGTCAGGAAGTTAATTGTTATTTGTAATAGAGTATTTACGTTTTGTTTAGCTGTTGTTTTTTTTGCTTTTGTCTAAACAGCAGGTGCCGGCTTTTTGTGGGAATGAGAGCGGAATTTTGAGACCACAAAATTTCTCCCACGGCAAAGTTGGGGCATTCGCAGAACCGCAAGGGTTTTACGTTAGTTGCCAGTAGTGGAAGGAGAGGAAGAAAATACGTTTTCCCAGCCAGGGGAAGACATTTTCCAGCGAATAGGATTTTTGTGGATAAATCCTGAGCTCTGACGCTCGTTACACACGCAGATTTGGCAGGCTGCCAGCGTTGTAATTTTTATGTTCGTTTCTTCACGGCCATAATAACGCCGACGGCCCAGTTATAGGTACTCGGGCAGGTAATTTCAGAGTGGTAGAAGTCAGCTACAGTTCCAGTCCAGAATCCAGTGGGGTTCTGTTAAACCTCAGTCATCAATTCCAGAGTTAGTGGAGAGAGAGAGGGTAAACATTCTCTCTACTGAAGTCAGCACAGATAGGCAGAACTGTTAGTTTTGGTGAATCATAGCAGAGGACAGCTGCTGAAGTTTAGAGGTGCAGTTAGTTGTGTTCAGGAGATTCCAGGATAGGCTGTGTAGAACCGAAGTCTGTGCAGAGATTGTGTAGTCACTTCGCAGTCGTTCCAGCTATCAGTGGACTTAGAGTTAGAGTTAGAATTTAGAACAGCTAGTTTGGAGTGTAGGCGACATCAAGTGCAGTGTAGTTCATTTCAGTTAACCTTACCTTCTTTCTCCATACAGGTTGAAATTGTGGGAGAAGGGTTGGGGTTGATGCATTTTTAACTGTGCTTGATTTTGTTTCAGGTGTGCATCCTCGCACTTCATGTATATTGACATGTATATGAGTTTGTTTATAGGTGTATAATAAACTTGTATAAATTGTAGCTGGCATCAGTCATTTCCTTTAGTACAGTAGCTATATGTTGACTGTATCTTGGTGTTTGTGAATCTTAATTGAACCTTATCCCCATAGGGTAGTTAGAGGTGGTTCGAGGCCATAGCAATTTAAACGTCCGAAGTGGCGAGGAAAGAATCAACCTCGGTTCTCAACCTCGGAGCCAATGGTCTCAACTTTCACATTTTGCACTATATTTCTATCTGAATCTATCATTTCAGTCTTTCTTCTTACTATTGTC
This sequence comes from Oreohelix idahoensis, assembly GCA_024509875.1. Lineage (NCBI taxonomy): Eukaryota > Metazoa > Mollusca > Gastropoda > Stylommatophora > Oreohelicidae > Oreohelix > Oreohelix idahoensis. The sequence goes on from JAMPIV010022840.1 coordinate 26,484, forward strand.
TTGTCACTATAAGTAGACAGTCTCTAGTCCTAAATCCATTTCGTGACACTGTCCAAATTCATTTTTAAGCTGATTTCGTGTTGGTTTTATTATTGTTGGTTACCGTCCTAGTAATTAGTTATAATTAGTTTTCTAGTTGTAATTGGAGGTGAGAGTGTAGCAAGGAGATAAGTGTTCACGACACCGACATAGGCATCAAGTGAACACTTTTTGTGTTACCAGAAATAAGACACAATGAAACTATGATAGGAAACTATATACAGAGCGATCCAACAAGAGGCAATTTGATCATCTTAAGTGGCCCCCTGTCGATCAGGCTTTTTACCCCTTAATCTACTTTACGCTCTAAGGGGGGCAGGCTCACTTGGGTCATGACCTCCTGTTATCGTGTGCAGAGAATTAAACCCACTCCACCTTGGTTGCAGCTTTAAATTTCATTCCTGTTTTCTGCCAGCTGGAGACAATTGTGAAAATAACCCGTATGTTGAAAACAAATCACTCTCCCGAGTTCCATAGCCCTGTGCGATTGCTCCACATCCAGCACGATGACCTTTCCGCAGTTTCTCTGATCATACACTGAGGCAGTCACGTGACCTCTCGCACCTACTTCAACAGTAATGACACTTGCAGTGAACCCGTAGTGTCACAAGTCCATGACCAGATCATTATACTTGGACACTTTGCTCCTCTAATCTGAATTCAAGTGGCAAGGTCAGCTCAATTATTATTATTTGAGCGATGATGAAGAATGCAGCACTATATCTGGCCGTCTTCAAGATATTCTTATACTCTCTGGATATGCCCCAAGCCAGCTCCCAATCATTTGCACAGTCAAGAATAGAATGTAAACTGATACTTGGTTTACTTGGCTTGAGATTTGCTGTTTTCCTCCTCTCAGAAATTATGTATTTGCGGTACTCAGTTTGACTTGGCGAACGCTGTTCGTCTTCACCCTTGCCAGGTAAGTTGTAGACGTCGGCTCATTTAGTACTCTGTTGTGCGCCATGTGCATCGTCCAAGCTCTAATGACACCTTCCAAGCTGAGAGCACTTGTTTATGTGTCTGTCTTTCATGGCACAGAAGGCTCTGAGCATTTTGAGACTTTCACTATATCACAAGGTTTGCAGACGATGGCAGGAGGAAACTATAAATAGGAATTACAGTGTGCGGATGTCACTGATAAAGAGCAGTCAGTTGATAAACAGCCATACTGGCTACCAGTTGATAAACTCTCTTTTCCACTTGGTAAAGATCAGTGTTGATAAAGTCTAACCTTCGGTCACCAGTGTTGGTTGTATGGATACAATCGTGTTCGAAGGGGTGTTGTCCCAATGAAGACAAACACAGGTCAACTCGACCTACGCAGTGGTGTATTGATTTGGAGTGAGGATACAACAGTGTCGTGGTTGAGTAAAGTGTAGAGTATTTTTCGAGTTGGACAATAGTAGTGAAATCGACAAGGGATAGTGGATTGACAGAGTTATAGATTACTCACACAGAAAGGTGTAAATAGGAGATGGACTTGAGACAACCTGGAAGAAGATTTACCAAAATGATCTCTCTCTCCAAGCCTCAACTCACTTATGTCTGTCTAAGCACCTCCTGCTCTCTCTCTTTTCTCTTATCAAGCATAGAGATTATAGTAAAGAGCTAAACAAGTTAATTATGGATGAAAAGGGTCGGGAACAGCGTATTAATAAAGGTGTAAACTTTATTAAATGAAGAAAAACATGAAAATAATGCATATCATCACCACAACATAAAATTTCATCAATAATCAATCAAATATGCAAATACTCCAACAAACACACACACAGATCATCGACATGAACCTGTAGAACACAAAGAGATAAATAATCGAGTGACAGTCCTTCGGTTTTCGGGGACCAGCTGAAGTAACTCCAGTAAGTGGTGTTTTCGTATATATCCTCCATCGGTGATGGAATTAACCTGAATAACATCACTGTATAGGCGCTATCGTTGGTGACTCCCCCTACTGGCGCGAGTTGGGCTGGAAGACTCTATTTACCTCCTGTTTACCAAAATGAATAAACTGCGTTTCAGTCCGTCCGCTTTCGGGAACCAGATGAAATAGTCCAGACAGTGTATTACTTGTAGATCCTTCGTGAGGGACTATGCCTACAAAACTGTCCTTGTTGGTACTATCATTGGTGACTCCCCCTACTGGCGCGAGGTGGGCTGGGGGACGCTGTTTATCTCCTGCTGACCAACTGATTGAACTGGGCGACAGCCTGTCCGCTTTTCGGGGACCAAATGTACTAGCTCCAGGAAGTGAATTACAGTACTTGTAGATCCTTCGTGAGGGACTAGCCTACAAAACTTTCTTTGTTGGTGCTAAACGTTGGTGACTCCCCTTATAGCGTGAGTGGGGCTGGAACTCTGTCCATAGATGGCTGCTCATACGTGCGAGGTTTTAAGTATCCAGGAAATACACCAGAAGAAGTCACTTGAGGACAAAGAGTCCCAGGCGCGCTTATCCGGCGCTAGGCTCTTGCGTGCTGGGTAGTAAATCCTGTTTAAACTGGTTTGGCTGTGGTTTGCTGAGTGCCCCGTTTAGGCACAAAAAAGGCGGGTGATATGGATTTCTGCTATAGGCATGCTGGGCGGTTTCGATATTCTGGAAGCAGCAATGCTCTGGCTGGTAATCCAATAGGCGAGTAGAGAACTACTACTGCGTTTGGCGATTCCAGATTTTGCGTTGGCTCTGTTGCACTGCGTGAGCTTAACTTGGCGTTGACAAAAAGGGGTTTTGATTCAGGAACGGGGTTGACGATTCGTGACGCTAGCGGTATTCAGAAACCCTCTAGATCGAAGAGAATATTACGTTCTTCGCCTGACTGGAATCTGCTCTAGCGATTCGGTCTCCCTGAAACTGAGACCCAAAAGAGACACCTTTTAACTTCAAGCAACGCTAAAATCAATCTAAGGTTTTATAACCTAGTCATGCTCCGCTCCTTCCCTTCTATCAATTATAGCATGTGCCCGCATAGGCTTAATATCTTTTGTACACCCATGTAACTGTCATTAAATGTTCTGACAGCAAAATCTACTCCTCTTCTCCCAATCTCAACATACAGGAAACCTAACCTGTAGTTACAGTTAAATGAATATGCTTATTCATCTTACAACATTAAATGAATTTACATAAACAGATTACAGCATTTGACATTACACAAATAAATCGTATGTCCCCTTGGGGAAATATATTAGCATTCCACAATGAGTACATAGACAAGGCAATGTTCTTGCTATAATAATACAGTTGTGGCTAAATCATAAGATATAATTATATCTATGCCTAGTGACTGCTTTCAGTGAAAGTTATAGACTAGTGTCTAGCCACACAAGTAAGCATAAAATGATCCTCCCTTGCCACTAGAAATATCTATCAAAAAGGAATAAGTTACTATCTCTTATAATCCAGAATTATTGCCTGCGTCTCACTATTCAGTTTTAAAGTGAACAATCCACACCTGACATTATCTTACAGAAATGACAGTTAATCTTGCTGACTCTTAACCCAATGGTAAGCATTCGTGGACTGATTCTACGCCAAATATCTGTTATTATAAATTTAACATTTAACCCATGATAAACCGTAACAGTTTAAGCACCACTTAATAGGCCGTAGACAGCGCTACCTTATCGCTGAATAAATTACTAGGAGAAGTCCTCAGAAATAAATTCACTTTCCTAACAGATATATAAAAGCTAACATGAATCTAATATAATAATTATAAGATATGTCAACTCACCCCGAAAATGACTAGAACATAGGCAAACACATTCTAGTACTGTGTTAAAGCTTTCCTTATCTCATGATGGTCATCTACGGGCCAGGAAAATTTACGAATGTCTTTGTCTATTAAAACCAGTCTACTCTTATAGATCACAAGGGACGCTCCCCCCGGACACCTGCATATTTCTACAGAAGTTCGGCGAAAGACGTAATCTAGAGTAAGACAAGAGAAATCGTGCGAAAGTTCCCCAGATAGAGAAATGCATAACATTATGCTCTATCTTGTCTAAGGGGCAAAAACCCAAAGACTGACCGCGGGTTTGTCTCCCCCTGTTTCCAGGATGCATAATATTATGATCCGAAGCAGCGTTCTTAAAGCCAAACACAGGGACCCTTTTCGCTCGTGATCAAAGGCTTTAAACGTAAGAGATATTCCCCTGGTCAGACCAGGTGCGGCTTAGATAATATTATCGTTCGCTGACCGCTACAGACCGGAACGTAACCAAACCTCGGGTGGGGTTTGAGAAAGTGAAAAAGTTTGGCCACGAAGGTAGAAAAATGAAAGAAAAAGAAAATACAAAATGACGAGGAAAACCAGGACATTTAAAAAGTAATCAAATTGTGGACAAGATGGTAAAATAGATTATCGGTCACGTGACAAACAGTACGCGAATGCTGGAAAATGTTCTGAGAGTTGACAATAGGGCAATCTCACTCACTCGTGGCAGGAAGTATAAGACGAACTACTGTTTACGTTTTCTTGTATTTAATGGACACACACTTCGACGACACAGGAACAGGAAACATCAAACAGGTTGGCATAAAACAGCATATTTGTGATCAATAGTCTACCATCATAAGTTAGCATTCAGATTGGATAACATTACAATGGAACATCTGTAAACAAGCACTTAGATTCCCATCGTTCATTAATACAATCATCAGGCCTTACTGACCTAGCAGCACTATCAGACAAATAAATACATTTTACATTAGTATGCGTATTTACAGTAATCTGTGCGCCACACAAAAGAATATGTGCGCAACAGTCACCCATTACTAAACACAATATAGTGATTAACAAACGTGACACTTTTTTTTAAATTATGGAGAAAATATACTGTTCAAAAAAAGAAACGCATAGCTATCCGAGGGCGCGTTTTTATGAGTTTGTAAGTAAAATTTGGTGCTAGGGTATATAAAAACCAGCCTCAAATGTTCTTTATAGTGTCAAATGCAGGTGTTGACCTGAATTGCGTTCGTTTTTGTAATCGTTTCAACACAGTGATCAATAGTGTTTATGACGCAATTTTTAACCACAGCTCATGTTGCGCTCACGTGAAAGCAACAAAATTTGGGGTGAACACTATTCACTGACTACGCAACTGAAACCGTATAAAAGGATAACGCTACACACAAAAAAATTCAGTTCATTTTCAAGCAGACATTTATGGCGTCTCTATCGATAAATTTAAGGAACATTGCTTTTGGCCGACTGCATGCAGGCGAAAGTCAAAGTCAGACTAAACGTGCATCAGAGTACCATCAGTCGACTTTAGCACCGGTTCCAAGCCACTGGCTCAGGTGAAGACCGGCATCGCAGTGGACGACCCAGAGTGACAATAGCAGCGGAGAATCGCTTTATTCGGCTTCGTCACCTCAGAGACAGGTTTACAACAGCTTCCTCAACTGCCCAGTCATTGCCCGCAGGACGTCATGTGTCTGATCAAACTGTCCGGAATAGACTGCATGACGCTGGACTTTGGGCACAACGACCTCACCGAGGACCTATCCTTACGCTCCGCCATCGCCAAAATCGACTTCTTTGGGCCAACCAGCATCGTCCCTGGGCAGCTGACAATCAATGGAGACGTGTCTGGTTTAGTAACGAATCTTTCTTTTTTTTTTTGCAGCGTAATGATAGACGGCGTAGGGTCTACCGTAGGCGAAATAAACGTTTTGCCCAAAATTGCGTTGATGAAGCTCCACCGCACGGTGGTGGAGGTGTAATGGTGTGGGGAATGATCAGTTACAACGGAAAGAGTCAATTGGTGCACATTGAAGGAGGCTTGAATGCGCAACAATAGGCCAATGAAATTCTTCGACCCCATGTCCTTCCACTTTTGGCTACCCAAAGGTCTGTGTTTCAACAGGACAACACCAGACCCCATTATGCATGGTTGACCACGCAGTTCCTGACTGCCAACAACATTCTCACCCTTTCCTGGCCATCCCTGTCTCCAGAAATGAGTCCGATTGAGCACCTGTGGGATGAGCTGCATAGACGTGTTTGTCGCCGAGACGTTGCTCCAGCCAATCGTCGTGATCTGTTCCAGGCACTCCAGGAAGAGTGGGCAGCCATCCCACAGGCCCACATCAGACGTCTGATCGCATCCATGCCCAGGAGATGCCAGTCGCTGATCGATGCAAGAGGAGGCCGCACACCATACTAACGGGAAGCCCGTCGCCAAAAAACTCTCGTGACCCAGATGCAAAACAACTGTCAATTGATTGGGTTAACCCTAAGGTATAATTGTGTGCAGATTGAACAATTAACTCATTAAATTAAAAAAGTTATTGAATGTCAAAATTATGGCTATGTGTGTGCCTTCAGTAGCAATGCGTTTCTTTTTTTGAAAAGTATATTATAAATCCTCCAAAATAAATAGACCACGTGACTGCTATGGCTGATTATACAAGTAACTTGACTTGTCCCACAACACCTGTGTTACGTGCAGTCTTTGATATCTTGCAATATTATACATTTGTATGCTTGTTATGTTCGCAAATATTTTGTAAACAAAATAGATACTTTTTAGTGCTTAAGGAAAAGTTATTATTGAGTTACTTCCCTTGAAAGGAGTTTCGCCACTTTCGATCGAACTCCGCGGATGAATCCAGTTTTACTGCGATTTATTCTTTGTTTGGGTAGAAATAGATTGTTCTTGCTTCAGAATATCTATGGCCTGAATTTATGTGTAGTGTTTGTCTAGGTAGGACGAGTCTGTCTTATATCTGTATATCTTTACATATCTAAGTCGAACTATATGTTCTTTGTCGCTAGAAAGGTCAAAGGCTGTTCAGCGGATGTGTGGCTAGAGAGTTGTGATTTGGCTTCGCCCTGATGATGGGGGCTGTCATGTTTTCTGTATCGGCTTGTCGCCGGAAAAAGTGATCGATATATGTGTAGGGGAAAGTGATAGTCGTCTAGACCTATCGTGTATGCTTTACCCCAGTGTTTATTCTTATTGCCAAGGAATGGCAGAATCATATTTCTGATACCAAGGTAACAAAAGTACTTCTTATGAACTCTCTTACGAAGCCATCGTTTTCGATAGGCAGACGCACGATTTGTACGTTTGAGGGAATATGTAACTAGATGAAGATGACATTCATTTCTAGCAGCACTATATTGTATGATGAAGCCAATTGTATCAATGGTAGAATCTACAAAGCCATAAGGACATTTAATGAATGACCAGCTTTGATACAGCTGCCTAGTTTGTAACAAAAAAGAAAGTGAGTGACAGCTCACGAGAGAAGCCATCTTGTATCCAAGAATTTTGTGACTTTCAAGAAGAGAAAAGGGATGCCCCGTATTATCGCTTGATGAGTCCAGAGATCACTGCTACAGATGAGAACCCATTATTAGTGGTTCAATATTATATATGAAAATATGTGCTGAACTTTACATAGAGGAATCTTCGCTAGACGAGGTTAGGTCTAGAAGCCATTTTGAATATTGTTTATAAACTGACGTACTTTGTCAGTAAACTCATATGATATATATATATATATATATATATGGGCAATACTGAGTGCTTGTCTACTGACATTCCATTGTGCTATTAGTCAACATGAGTGCCCATGTATCATTGCAAGACCATTTATCAATTGTACCATGATGTATTATGCCAACCTGTGATTTGTCACTGTATCCGTGCTGTCGAATGTGTACGTCCAATTAAACTGTAACAAAAAGTACACAGCAGTTGGCGTCGATGACTTCCAGCCATACATGAGTGAGAAAAGAACATTTATCAACTCTTCGAACTCTTTCATCATTCGCGTATTATACTCTCACTCTATGTCTACACACCACTGCGTAGGTCGAGTTGATATCCCGGTTCCTAACAACCACTCTGACGAGCAACGCTGGGGCCAACAACAAGTCTTAACATTGGAGCTTCCACAGACCACCATACCTCTTAACACTGTGGTCCTGTAAATAGTTGATGTCATTGTGAACAAGGAACAATACAACTTCATATCTATACACCATTCAACAGTATATATATAAAGAGCGTATTTAACACTGATGGTCAATATTTAACAACCTGGTCAATAAGGCACCAACGACAAGGGCTGGACACACTTTAGTATGAACAAATCTGCTTCTACTGTTCCAACGAGGCGTTGGTCTACCAAATACAATTTGTCATTGTATCTAGCTTTACAGTTTTTCAACAGTAAAAATCAAAATAACTCCTCGCGCAAATTGAAATGGGTAAAAATACAATGGCCGTAGACACGTTTGTCTAGGATAATTTGTAACTTCACGTGACAGAAAGACGTGACCTCATTTTGTTGAAGATCTATGCTCATCGGGAAGCTGAAGGGTGATAAAAAAATAATGAATGTTCAAGAGATTGTTGTAGAGAACTTTTTAATGCTGAAGTCAAATTGTGTCACCCACAACTTTGAGCTGTCAGTATTAGAATGAGGTGACCTCCCATTGGACTTCAGTTGTGTCAGAACACATATGTGTTCACAACTTTTATAGTCATTGTGTGTAACATTTATTAAAAAGTTGACACAAGTAGAATATAACGATTATTTTAGAAATAAACAGATTGACTAAATTTACTAACCTATTTTATTTTTTACTTAAATGAAATTGTTGTTTGAAAATATGTAATTATTTCAACGAACGTGGTATTTATTTATTAGTATAAATATTTCCCTTGGCACAACGCACCACACTTATACCAGTGGGGAAAAAGTGAGATATTTATAAACTGTACTGGTATTTCGTCATGAGTAGGTAAGTATCTCAATTATTTATGTATGAAGGTGTGAATCTATTAGAGCAGTGGCGGCGGACACATTTGTCTGTGTTGTTTTGTAATACAGTATGTTCAAGAGATTCATGAAGTGTGCTGTTTAGAACTGACAACACTGTGTGATGTTCATTCTTATCGAGTTGATCTTAGTAACGTGGCATCAAGAGATCATATCTCCGATATAGTCATTACGTGTATTTAAAAAAAATATTATTGACAAAATCATCATCATCATCACACCTTTCCGTTCCCCGTGGAACATAGGGCTGCGTCAGTTGCTCTCCATCGATTTCTATTCTGTGTTGTCTGTTTCAGCTGTGCCCAAGTCATTCCAATTTCATTAGCCTCCTCCTTCGCTGTTCTTCTCCAAGTTCTCCTTGGCCTCCCCACTCATCTTTTCCCTTCTGGGTTCCAGTCAAGGGCATCTCTGTCTATGCGTGATTGTTCTCTTCTGAGTGTATGCCATATCCATCCCCACCTTCTTACCTCAATTTCCATTTGTATTGGCTTTTGCTAGCATCGAAACATATTCTCAGCATTCTAGTAGACAACGTTAAATATTTTAACAGCTAACAGACTTACTACCATACCATAACTTTATAATTTTGTTGAGCAATATTTAAAATAAAAAAATATTATGTGGCATTACTCAATGACATGCCGGTAGGAAAAATGTCGAAAAACTATATCTACCTGTCAGTAGAAAAAAGGTGTCAACTAGCTACCAACTGCTATGGAAAGACATGAACACAGTTGCTAGTTATTATAATGATTAACTTACGATGGATATATACTTTACGATTTTCTGTTTACCTGTAAAGTTTTGGTTTCTGCTCTGTAAAGTTGCTTTCACACACACACTGGATGCTCTGTAAGGAAGAGTGGTGTGTTGTTGAGATCAGGCATGCTCCAGTCTACCCAGCTGTAAGTGGGTAACTCACCCTAGTCCTGAGTTAGGAAGGCAAAGGCTCCAGGGGAAGCAGGCCCTGAACTTGGTCACTTCAGCCGACGCAGGATGGTGTATGTATGAAGTAGAAGTGTAGAGTGTGATTACCGCGAATGGTGGACTGTTCGTGTGCTGACCAATATAACCACTCATACACATGCGTCTACAAGGCACCAATGCAGACTGCTGGAATCTTAGTTTACTCAATTTATTCAGACGTACACACTGGGACATACGAGTACATCATGGTTTGTTGACATATCAATTTGTAGGTATACATAGCAGATCTGAAGTCATGACACATTCAGAAATAATGGGCAGTACATCAAAGTTCAATGTCATGATACATTATGGCCGCATCCCCCTATCTGACTAAACGCGTCAGTGAAGGCGGATCGATAAATAACTAAAGTTACTTGACGTCCATAGTTTGTAGTATATCTTATGAAACCACGAAAGGGGGGGTTTCTAGCAAGATTGAGATCTCCCTGTCACTGTCCGATAATAAGATAAATAATCTGTTCTCTTGGCAGTGATCAAAACATATGATGACCGAAATCCAACATGGCTGTCTCCCTGAGTTGTCGTTCACTCATTCATAGGAAGGAGAATATAAGCCAAAGTTAATTTATAATGGTTATATAAATGATTTCGTAAATGTTTCCATACAGCTCTACGGTGATCAGGTTAATTTCACGTAGCCATAACCGCTGCAGGAAAATCTGTCATCTTCGTCGATACCAAACACGACACTAGCATAACGAAGCACCAAAAGTCAAGCTAGGCCTAACCGACGAGAGATCATCAAAAATAGGAGCTGGGTTTTGTTTTACAACAATAACAATCAGAAAGTACTGATCTGTACTATATTATCAGTGTATACCACTATACGTCATATGTCAACTAAAGACATTACAAATGACAAACAAGAAAAGACAATCTGAAAACATTTGCAGAGATCAAATTAAATTAAATAGGAGAAATGAAAAAAATGATCACAGAAACCGTGATGATAACTGCCATAAGATAACAAGACAAATAACGCCACAGTGTATAAACATAAGGGTGTAAAAAACTGAAATGAAAGAAAAGATGAGACCTACAATTATACAAACAAATCAAACAAAACTAAGGAACACAAAATTATTAACAAAAACAACGAAGAAAAGAACACCTCATCACAACTAACAGAAATAGCAGCAAATTGTTGCTAACAAATTTCCAATTAAGAAAATGTGTACCTATCGAATACTAGTACCAGACCAATGTAACTCGGCATACCTTGTACTAGTCACACAGAACATAAACTAATTTAATACATAACAAATAACATGTAAGCATAAATAGCATATAGCATACAATATAATTTATGTCATGAATGGAATGTGTTGCAGGTATAGTGTTGTAAAGCAGGCACAGTTTATTTTAATACTAATAACTTGCCACTTTATTCAGTAATAGATTTAATTTTAAACTATTACACTGTCAATTTTTTCTCTGTTGAGCATATGAAGATCCAACGATGAACTATGCACTTTATGTTCAACACTGTGATTCTTCTGTACGTTGAGAAATGTCAACAATATTGCTCCAGATATTTTCTACACTTGATACCCCTGTCCTGTGTAATACTGTCTGTACAGCGAAAAAACTGTCAACAAGCGCTGACCTAGATACAGCATCCTATCGGTAATACAGGTCAAGCTGACATCGACTGTATAGCTGTCCTACTGGTGTTGATGTGTTCAAACAAATGTTCTTTCAGCTGTAAACTGTGATTCTCAACACAAAACTGCGTAAGCTGGACCCAGGAATCTGGCTCGCCACTGTAAAGTTTTGGTTTCTGCTCTGTAAAGTTGATCTCGACAACACACCACTCTTCCTTACAGAGCATCCAGTGTGTGTGTGAAAGCAACTTTACAGAGCAGAAACCAAAACTTTACAGTACCTTCCTATATTTTATAATTATTGTTGATCAGAATCCAAATCATTACGCTCCGGGCAAACACATTAAGTCCCAGTCTCTATCAGCAAATTTTGAAAGATGTTGATGTTAATTGCACATGTAGCGCGCTGGTTGTGTACACGACGGATGCATCCTCTCATACGTCCATCTCTTATCGTCTTACTTTTGATGCCAAGGTCCAACAATCTTAGTCTTGTTCATTTATTGATTGCAGTATCGTCTTCAGGTGATTATTATATGGCCGTAGAATCTCTATCGATATCCAATGTTCCCACTATGAGGGCTGTCAAGGCACCTTCCTAATGTGAGCTATACATAAAGTTGACCATGAGCAAAGATTATGTCTAGTAGGTAAATACCTGCACGATTAAATGATAGTCCCTGTGTATTGTCATGACAAAAGCTAAAATCACAGAAAACTGAAGGCGTCTCAAGATGACAGAAAAGCTAGGATCGGTTGGCTCTAAACTGATGCATGGAATGAAAACTCGTATATTATAATTACTGCATATGCTGCTATTGTTTTGTATTTTTGGAAAGTTCAGCTATCTATCTTTAGTATTAACAGACTGTAAAAGTTTTTAAAAAACATTACAAGGTATTTAGTTGCTCGTTTAGTATGATATAAAAACATCAAACTGACCATTTCTTGACGGGTTACTTTTAAAGAAATCCGAATAAACTAGATTTTTGTACTCTATATTATCATCATTATTGTCTTGTGTGTTCCTTGTAGAGCACAGAACCACCACTACAGCTGGTACTCTTGTAGAAAGCCTTCACCAAACAGTCACGTGACTTTCGTAGTGGTCAGTCTATTGTAATTAGTTTTACATGATGATGTTGCCAGCCTCATGTACCACCTTATATTAGTCACCTTGTACTAATTGTCTGAGAATAACGTTCACTCAAGTACAGGGTAATGAGTTCACTCAAGTAAAGGGTAATGAGTTCACTCAAGTACAGGGTAATGAGTTCACTCAAGTACAGGGTAATGAGTTCACTCAAGTACAGGGTAATGAGTTCTGTTTCTGTAGTGTCTCGAATGCCAGTGTTAATATTTCTAAGAAAGTTGTCACAAACGGTTTGTGCGCTCTCATGTCCACTCCGGCAGGATTGTTTTATATTCCTGTTCGAGTGATGTTGTTATTTTCATCTCCCCTATCCCTTACTTGTCAATACAGAACATTCACCCGAATATCAATGTTTATATTACTTTAGCACTTCAATTAACTTTAGTTCTCCGGCCCACCCCTGAGGTACTAATTAGATCACAAAAACGTGACGGTCCCACATTGTATCCCAGGTGAAAGGTTAAAGACATTGTTTACACAAGATGGGCATAATCCTTTACAATTCTACAGAATAATAGGACTTGCATATTGGAGGTTTGGATAAACAACCAAATGTCCAGACCAGACGGCCGAATTGCGCCGAGACATAGTCTGATAACGATGGTTGAATTACGTGGGATAGGCAAGTCAGATAATCCCCCAATCTGGGAGGACGTGTGAGACACGTAAATTGACCAAGTAATAATCGAATGTTTACCGCCCATTTTTAGAAAAGTAACGTTTGACATTTTGCACTAGATGAGTCATGCAAAATATTTAATCATAAATTTAAACGTTCAAAAAAGATTAGCTGATACTTTGAGGCGCAAATAACAATTGCGTCGATTGGGCGTTTGTCCTAACAGCCCTGAGAAGCGGGGGCCGAAAACCTGCAATATAATCTGACATCTTTTGTCTAGTACTCTTTGAGAATCGCTTGCCAAGACGAAAACCAGACTGCCAGAAATTAGAATCAAGATTCTTATACCGGAACCGGACCATTGTTTGAGCAGTTTTGAGGACTTCACAGCCCAAAATAAACTCTACAATGTAACAAGGACCACTGGAATCTGAGGAACTTAAAACACGAAGTAATAGTGGGAATTCATTGTTAACAAAAAAAAAAAAAACCCACTGAAACGTGTAAGAGGCCTAGTCAAGTGCCTTTATTCCTCTGAGCAAACAGTCTGTGAGCCAAGATTGGATTGGTGGTACCATTGATGGTACTTATCTCTGGAACAAAGTGAGGGTAGAAGTGGTCTGACGACGAAATAGACACCAGTATCAGAGGGTCTTAGAGACGCGGGACCAGATTTGCAGTTACACCTTGATCTTACTTGGAACGTGCTGCGCCATTAATCTTGACCAGAGACGCAAGAACTCCAGTGATTTTTCTGCATAGAACCCAAAAACCCAGCTTGAGCAGAAACTACTATTTGCAGCTAAGTCAAACCTAGAAGCTGCTAAGTGACTTCTTACATAAAACACCATACCATCACACGATGATTAGTATTTTCTGTTAACGATTATATAATTTTTTTAAACTGTTAAAATTAGTTGATTATTAAATCTGTTATTTGTAAATATACAAATTTAACTTCGATTTAATCATTTTGTATGTACTGCATGTTTGTTTCAGTCAATTTAATAAATGCACTCTAAAAAGTGCTATACCATACTAATAAGAATTTCACTTTGTAAATCAGGGTGGGACCTTCAACGAGCTGAAATTAATAATTGCTTAATTCTGCATAATAGGCGGCGGATCCGATATAAATTAACAATTATCTTATGAATACTCCCTTGAGATATAAGCATCTTTATCCCTCTATGTACTCGTACAACTCTGCCAAGAGCTATCTTGTGCGAAGGTAGACACCTTTGAAGACCCATATTAGATACACATTGAGTTTTGGCCAATTTTGGACAACTACTGCAAAGCAGGGGAGGCAATTCCGTGACAAAAGTCAACAATGCACCATGAAAATAATGAAGAGAAAGGTATACATGTTCTGTAAGAGAGTGTTGAATTTACGTGTCACAGTGTTTAGTGTGCCGTTTCCTTATTTTCCCAAAAACGTGTCGCGAGTGTTTCACTGGTTACAAACTTTCATTACGAAAATTATTATTGAGGGGGTATTTATCTTTCAGGTGTCCAAGATGCCATAATGTTGACTATATTCTAGGTCATATAGTGGATAATTTTTTTAACTATGTGATGATGTGTAGAAGAAGTGGAACGAATAAACAGAAACAACGTCACAAACAGGTTAATTAATGTAACATTAATAAAACACTATTTGGTACGTTACAACAATGTTTAGTATAAGAAATTTTCTTGATTGTGTTTATAAGAATACATTCAAACGAATTAGTTATACCCCTTGATTCTTTGTCTTGTCAACCAACAGTTTTATTCTTGGTACAGTTTCTGACTCCAATATTTTTTTTTCTTTCTTGCTTCGGATTAGATTAAGAACTGGTCGTTCTCTCTTTATTCCACAACTTTGTTTATCACTAACACTACTATTTTTTGAATATTTAATTTAGATTATATACAGTGTGGCCCAAAAGTCTGGATTCATAGAGAATTCGGCAGCTACTTCACTTTGTGAGGATCCCTGTCTTATGTACATGAGAACAATGTATGTGCGTTCATCTGCTGCTAATGCCGAATCCATATTGGGACTGAAAAAAATGATTATGTGAGTTAGAAGAGAGAAATAATTTATATGAGGCAAATTCCTTACAATTTAAGACGTTTAGCAGCTTTGTAGCTATTTAGCAAATATCCTGCTCAACTCTGTGAGATGCTTGGCGTATCCCAATGTGGTAGGCGTACCTCAGACTAGGAACCCCTACTCTACATGGGCCCATCTTTAGAAAGCCCATATTTTCCAGATTAGAACCTAACGTAAGGCTAATGCTATTGCAGGCAGATCACCAAAGCATTGGCTTTGACGTCTTTCAAATTTATTCTTTATAAAAAGCTTTCTGTTTGGTATCTAAAAAAAATTTTCACTTTTTGAAAACCAATGACTTTATGAGACATTCTTTTAAGAATAATGGTTGTTAATTGTATTAAGAGTGGATTATGTAGCTAGGTAGACCTTACATTCCAGAGAAGCAAATAGCTATTTTTTTTCTGCATGTATGCGCAAATCGTAATAATATGTATATTATAAAAAATACCCCCAAAATTTTTTTCATTTAAATCCCTCCCGTTATTAATCAATTTATTTTTGATAATTATTGGCCAGCCCCATTTAATGTTGTAACTTTTTCTTGAGATAAATAAGTCTTAGAACCAATTACCCCCCCGAAAACTTCCCTACCCCGCCAATTTAGTACCCCCGGCCCCCACTTGGAACAGCATTATCAGTATCTTAGAAGCAATGATTGTTGTACTTTAGCCTTCATTTTACTTCAAATCGTCAAACATCTCTTAGTGTTTGGGATAAAAACCAATTACGAAAAGTAATAAATAAAGTTTTTTTTTCACATCCATTTATAACCGACTCCATTATCATTTTTTTATTAATTGGGGTTTTAAAACTTAACCCCGCACCCTCCCCAAAATGGAATAAGAACAACTCCCCCTCAAAAATTATTAGCTTTTCTCCTAACGGCATTAAACTTTTTCATTACAAATTTGTTTTTTCTTAAAAAAATTCTACAAGTTTTAATCATTTTTTTAAAAAAAAACAAAAACCGCTGTGTCTCTTCATTTTTGTCATATTAATTTTGTTTACTAACCAACAACAAAAAAACAAATGAGTTAAACCCCATGGGTATTTAAAGCGCATGGGTGAAAATTAACCAATTATAAAAAAAAACCCCCCAAAAATCCAAAAAAAAAAACTGGGAATACAACCCCCAAAAATAAAACATGTAATACAAAAATAAAAACAAACAACCCGAGCTGGAACAAAAAAAAAAATCTACCCAAAACAAAACAAAACAAAAAAAAAAAAAACCCAAAACACCCCAAAACAAACAAACAAAACCAAAAACATAAAAAAACAAAAAAAACAAATACAACCAACAAACAAACCAACACAAACAAAAAAAACTAAAAAAACACTGCCCCAAATAAACCCAAAAACCACCACCGAAAAAAAAAAAAAAAAAAAAACAAACAAAAAAAAAACCCACAGAAATGGCACAAAAAAACCACAAACAAAAACCCCCGTCAACCAAACCCCAAAACAACAAACCCCAAACCAAACTAAAAAACGCCCAGAAAACCAAAACCAAAAAACCAAAAAACCCCCAAACCCACCACACCCACTCACAAAATAACCCCATCCTACCCAAAAACCTCCAAAAAAAAATAACAACAACAATAATCCCACTTAAAATCCCACCTAATAAAAAAAATACCCCCCCCCCCAACCCAACACCTAAATTTAACAAAACAAACACCAAACAACCCACAATTACCACAAAACCCCCCCAAAAACCCCCCACATAAAAAACCACAAAACAAACACCCCAACCCAACCCTCAACCCACACCAACCAAAACAAACCCACACCCCCCAAAAAAAAACCCAACAAACTCCCAAACCCCAAACCCCACACAACAGTCTCCACGTTAAACCCGAAAACAGGGAAAAAAACCCCCCCCTACAACCAGATCGTACACTTCCAAAAATTGGGACACTTGGACACCAACTTTTTGAGTGGGGGGTTGGGGTGGGGGTTAACCACTGAGTCCAATCCGGAAAAAAAAAATTCCATCAAAAAAACCCAATCAAAAATATCCTTACTGAGACCCCCACATTTTGAAAAAATAATCCCACCATAAAAAACCCAAAAAAACAATAACTAAAAACAACCCAAACGGGGGTTTCCCAATAACTTTAAATACACCCAAAAAAAAATTTCCCCACTATCTATTTCCCTCCCCCCCCCCAATACCCTAAAGAAACACAAACCCCCCCAAAAAAAAATAAAGAAGCTTACGAAGTACGACCCCTGCTAAACCCCCATATACAGTTAAGAAAACCACCCACAGTTTTCGTATACACCCAAAAACAAACAACCAATCATTACAAATGTGTTTTTCTGTAACCGCTGTGTCTCTTCCTTTGTCATATTTATGACTGTGCGTATGTATAATAGCGCTGGCCGGAGACCCACTTCCGGGGATGTTTTGTAATACAGTTTGTTCAGACCCGAGTGGAACAGTCCTAGTTACGATGATTTGGCCACCTCCCCTGCCCAACGTCTGCCACGACACATATGGGAAACCAACAGCAAAGGATCCAGATCTCCAGGAGGACCCAGAATTCGCTGGGAGGACACCATTGAGTGGGGGGTTGGGGTGGGGGTTATGACACTGAGTGGATCGGAGAAAAAAATTCCATGAAAAATATTCCTTGTACTGAGAACCAAACCTCATAACCTCTCTGGCTACCAGGGAAGAACAGATACCACAAAGTAAGAAAATGTGATTAAAAGATTGTCGAAGTGCGCTGTTTGGCGCCGATAAAACATTTTAGTGTGCGCATCTGCGACTACTACAGAGTTGTTCAACATAATAATGTCTTTGAAAGTGGCAGCGCACATAAGTGCTCACTACTTTAACATGTATATTTAAAGTTTGTTTCATTTTCAACTAGGGAAACAAAATAAGTGTTTAACAATTTAACAATTGTACTAATAAATGTAACATAGTATTTTATACCTTATATAATTTTGTTAAATTAATTGATAAAACTAAATAAGTAACGAAAACCTGTTATTTAATTTGATATTTGTTGTATAGGTAAATTGTTCCCCTTTGAAAGTAAATAGGATACATTCCCCTAACTTCTTTATCTTTTTTATTATCTGTAACAGTATGTTGTCTTTGGTAAGTTCGTATCCTACAGTTAACTATTTAGTGTTTTTCAATTGTACATACCAAACGTACTTGTGTTAATAATGCCAAAGACGCTATATATTATAATTCTCTATCTATTTCACTACAGTCTGGTATATAATATGTACATGTACACAGACAATATTAACATAAAATTTACACTAAAAGACAGTAAACTTCACTGTTTAGAATTCTTCAAAAACATAAGTAAGGCGCAGGGTGAAAAATAATTACGGAGTCAAAGAGTTAAAGTATCGCTATGTTGTTGTTATTATTATTTTTTTTCCCCACTTATTTCCGAGAATCGACATCCCGTTAAAATCTGACAAGAAGTGTGATCCAGATTGGAAGAGCAACATTTGTTCAAAGCGGCCAAGTATAGTCCACAATACGTTGAGTTTTTCGGTGTACTGGTGACAGGGATGTGACTGACGGGCAACAAGCGGCGTTTATCATAAGAGGTGTTGGGCACAGAATTACAGTTGCTAGCGCGCAGTGGCTAGCCTCGTCGGCTTCGCACAGGTGTGTCAGTGTCTGTCCATAGTTGTGGTGTGCGGCGGAACGATCGAAATAATTTGTCTTCTCTTTGTTACTTTCACAATTGCCTCCACGGCTGGCGGAGTTGTGGATTTTAAAGGTGCTATCAAAGTGAAATTGGTTCATTTTCGATACAAGACAACAGGAGGCTGAGACACTTGGGAGTCATGACCCAAGTGGGCCCGATCCCCTTAGACTATAAAGGAGAGTATACATGGCTAAAACACTTGTTCGACGGGGGACTACTTCTGGTGATCAGATTGCCTCCTGTTTAATACAGTATTGCTCAAGGGATTGATGAAAAACGCGATTCAGCGTTGAGCGATAAATTTACACCATATGAACCGTTTTTATATTTTTATTGTCATTGAAAGTAGCAGAGCAGATAAGTTTTCACTTTATCGTCATGTGCATCAAGTAAAATATTGTTTCAATATTTATTAGTAACAGCAAATAACAACATTCACAAATAGAATGTAACATTTTTTTCTTAAAGTCGGCATAACGCAAAACGTTTTGTTTTATATATTTATCCGTTTAACCAGATGCAATTAAGACTAAACTAGAATCTTTTGTTTTTTTAGCATGTGTGTTATGGTTAAATAATTTCCCTTGAATTAAAAATTAAAGAAACAAACGAATAAGTTACCTCCCCTAACATTCAATGTTGACACGTAAAGAAATATATGTATATTTACAGTATATTGTATGTTCCTATTGGTCACCTTAGTACGTTTTTAGTCCATCTACATTTTTGGCAAACATTGACCTGAAGTCCTACATTGATTAATGTGGATCATACACTCCACTTTCATAAACCATTACCCCGCTGGAACTACAAAAATGCCAACTGGAACAAGTTCTCAGCACTGACAGATGAATACTGTGGTTTCATAAACACCCAAAAACAAAAGAATTGGTGAAATAGCTGACGGATTTAATAAAGCAGTTCTGAAAGCTGCCCTAGAATCAATACCACGAGGGGCGAGAAAAGATTATAAGCCGTACTGGACAGAAGAACTTAAAGAACTGGAAGAACAGGTAACAGAGGCCAGACATGTAGCAGAAAAGGACAAAACAGTTGAGGCAAACATCGCCTACAAAGCTATCTCTGCAACATACAGGAAAACGTTAAACTGTTCAGCCAAAAATTGCTGGATCAAAACAACAGAAAGTCTTAACCTGGACAAAGATGGAAGAAAATTATGGAGGCTCGCCAAAGCCTTAAATGATGAGGAATGCAAAAATAAGGAAATAGCCCTACAACAAAATGAGAAAATACTCACAAAGAAAGAAGCAGCTAATGTTTTTGCTCAAAAATTCTCACATGAGAGCCAGATAAATGTTCCACCTGACAGAAAACAGGAAATTACCAAAGAGCAAGAATTATAATAATATACGAGGTATATCAACTGTTCCAGAACAGCACGTGACAGCAAACCTCACCACAAGAGAGCTAGAGGCAGCCATTGTATCCCTTAAACAAAGAAAGTCACCTGGAAAAGACAAGGTAACAAATGACATGCTTAAAGGGCTAGGGCCTTGTAGTGGTTTTTGATGGTACTGTATGGTTGTAGTGTTACCTAGTGTAATGTATGAGGTCAGCTGTGAAGGCTCCTGAAATAAATGTAGATGTGAATTACAGAAGGCCCTTCTTACTACCACTTACGACCTCAAACATATCTCTTTTACTATTATGAATGTAGCTACGTTAAAAAGTCTAGGGTACTGAAATGTAATGTGTTGTAGTAGAATATACAAACACACACAGATAATTAATAAGTCTAATAATATTAATAAAATTTATAACACACTGAACTAACTCAGACTGTTTTAGTTTCAATATTAAAATTTTCTCTAAATTTATTTGTTCTGAACCAATGTTTTATTTTGGTCAGAACATATGAAATGTTATGGAGTTATACATGGAATGCATAAATATATGGCATAATAAAATGGAATGTGTGTACATAAGTATTTTATAAGACTGGTTAATATTAATTACAT
Source organism: Oreohelix idahoensis (assembly GCA_024509875.1). NCBI lineage: Eukaryota > Metazoa > Mollusca > Gastropoda > Stylommatophora > Oreohelicidae > Oreohelix > Oreohelix idahoensis. The sequence continues at coordinate 47,464 of JAMPIV010022840.1, forward strand.
TTATAATGTCTCTGGGAGAACTATTACTGGATGTGCTGTTGGGGTGGTGTCATCACACCCACTCTGTGACTAGAACAAGCTTTGTCCATTGTCTTATAGACTTTAATAAATGTTACATTTCCCAAAATTCAGTATATTTGTGATGGGGAAATATTTATAAATCTTTAGGAGTATGGTGAATCCTCAGCAGGCCACTAATCACTCATCTTGTCTGTGAAGATCTGATGCTGGATTCCGGTGGCCCACTCCTCTCGGTAGCTAGAATACAATGCTAGACTGCACCGACACAACTGTTAGGCGGCACACACATCTGCTTGTGTAATATTGATTACTTATGTGGCACTACCCTAGTGCCACAACAGAAACTCACAATTCTGAAACAAAATTTGTGCGATGTGTCAGTACTCTATTTACTGCACCACTCTTTCACACAGCACAACACATCAACATTACACAGAATGGGTCAGATCTCTCTGACCAAACAGCACATCTTACCCAGTTGTTTTCATATAGTACTAGTTCCCCAAGACTGCATTGCATCTGAGATAGGTTCAATAGTTTCCTTTAATTCAATAAGATAGGTGATATGTTCCCACTGATCTCAGTAATAGATCCGCCTTCCATAGTCTTAGTTAGGCGTCCATATATTTTGTTTGTCTCTAGACCCTGAACTTGGGCTGGGGACCTAGAGCGAACACTTACTTGTCGTAATCATTTTATATGATATGGCAGTATCAATCACTCGAAATATTAAAATATACAAAATAAATGCTTTCATTCTTACCAGAATTCAGAATTGAGAACACAGTTAATTGCTAGCAAGACTCAGCTGAGCTGCTGGCAATATGATGGCGTCCCACTAAATGTATGTAATATTTTCTGGGAACAACACCACAGGCAATAACCGACTATGTCCCTGGACAGAATTGTATCAAATGGCAAAAATGCGCGTCTCTGTCCCGCTAATATGATTACATTTGTCCAATCACAGCCTTCCCCCCTAACTTTTTCAAATCTACAACCAAAAGTCAAATTTCAGTCAGATCTCAGTCAAGTATGTATTATTTTCTGTTGTTCCGTCTGTCTCTACTTGGTTTTTCTCAAAAAAACACACTTGGTTCTACATGCAATACCCTACACAAATCTGCCTCCTAAGTTATTTTTAGCCACAATTCTCCACCTTCCCCCTCTCGTTCATTACAGCTTGATTTTTGCATTTGCGTGTCTTAAGGACGAAAATTTGAAACTTTAGTGAAAGTATGAACAGTACAGTCGCTAGTCTGATATGAACAATACAGTCTTTTGTCAATATCTTCCTTGTTATCTATCCGTCTGTATAATTTAAAGTATATTAGTTCTCTGCTTAAGATGGGCTATCAAACTAGCTAGGTTTTATATTCATAACTCTATTATTAAGAAAAAACATATTTTTCTCAAGGTTATTTTTTTGAGAAATTTGTTCGCGAACCTTCTCCACGGCGTTTGCCGCTGAATTCAAATAAAACGACCAAGTATCGAAAAACGTCCAAGAAATGACTGTTTTGAATAAGAGCTAAGGTCTTTTTTGTCCATTTCCTTACATTGTGTCAACTAGTGACGTGAATTTTTTTTCTTCTACTACCAATTGTGTCTTTTAGCCTTTCTAGATTCAAACACGTGTTCAGTCATATTTGTCCCTTTTTAATCTCCGTTTCCCTCCCGTCTACAAAGGGTAAACCGTTTCGTCTGCACGTCTAACTAGTTAGTTTGAATGGCGGTAGGAAATGCGGGCATGGGCGAGCATGTCTCCTTGTATCTTACGCATTATTTTTATCCCTACATTTTATCTTTATAATTGGAGATATTTTAACGTTGTATCACGGTAAATTCATCACAGGCCTAATTCCAAGAAAGCCCTCCTCTAAATTATGAACTATAGCTGGAAGCGTGGAATTGTACCACAGGCTTGGAAAGAAGTAGTATTAGTTCCAATCCTTAAAAAGGACAAAGACCGAATGGACCCAAACAGCTACAGACCCATCAGCCTTCTAAGCTGCATGGGAAAGCTTATGGAGAGAATGATCAATACCAGATTAAGTTGGCACCTCGAAGAAAAACAAATTATACTGCACCAACAGGCAGGCTTCAGGCAACATAGGTCTACAGAGGACCAAGCAAGTCACCTACATTTCACAGGAAATCGAAGATGCTTTCCAAGAAGGAAAGCAGTCATTAGCAGTCTGTCTAGACATGGAGAAAACATTTGATAAAGTTTGGAAAGATGGGCTAAGAGTAAAAATTCTTAAATATGGAATCTGTGGAAGAATGTATAACTGGATCAGCCACTACCAACAAACAGAACAACTAGAGTGCAGGTGCAAGGACAGTTAGCAAAAAGACTACAATGGAACATGGAACATGGAGTCCCACAGGGTGGGGTCCTTTCCCCAAAACTCTTCCTTATTTATATAAATGATATAACAGAAAACATCAACAAGAATGTCCACAACACCCTCTATGCTGATGACCTGGCCATGTGGACTTCAGAAGAATACATCACCACAGCAAGAGTGTGCATGCAGGATTCACTGCTAGCCCTTGAAAGTTGGTCCAGAAAGTGGTTGCTCAAAATCAATGAACAAAAAACAACACACACTATTTTTACCTTATCAAATAAACCACAGCAAGTAAAGAAACAACTAAATAGGCAGGCAGTACGAGAAGATGAAACACCAACATACTTAGGAATTACACTAGACCGCCGAATGACGTGGAAATCACAGATAAACAAAATACAGCTAAGGGCAAAACTTCGCATAGCCATCAGGAGAAAGTTTGCTGGTACCACATGGGGTGCTGATGAGAATATCCTCAAAAAGCTGTACACACGCAGAGTCAGACGTGCTATGGAATACAGCATCACAGCTTGGTCGACAGCAGCAAAGTCAAATTTTAACAGAGTAAATAGATTCTTAAACAGTACACACAACTGCTGGCCGAACGGGCGGATGATCAATAATATTTTGACAACGGCTTCTAGGGCAGGAGTTGGAAAGGCCTGGTATCGGGCTGAGGGCGCACCATGGACTGTAATGGTAAGCTGCCAGAACCATCCAGAAAGCAATGGCAAACTACTGGATGTACAATGCCAAGAAATCCATAATGGCTAATCTGAATACTACGCAAAGATCTGGTGGTGAGGCCCCCAGGCCAGGCAGATCTCATACGGCTGCGATACTTGGACACTCAATAAAACAGTTGCAAAAAAGATTACATCATTCGAAATGAAATGCTACAGAAGGATGTTGAGAATACCCTGGACATAAAAAAAGACCAACAGAGAAGTAGTGCACTCCCTAAACGTACAGGAACATCGGCACCTAAATACCATCGCAATAAGGAAGCTGAAATTTTTCGGTCATATAAAAAGACATAATAGTCTGGAAAAAATAGTGATGGAAGGCATGGTCCCTGAAAAAAGGGGAAGGGGTCGACCTAGACGACGGTGGACCCAGGACATCACAGAGAGTCTGAGCTTGTCTTTGGCTGATGCAGGTCGACTTGCCCAGAATCGTGATGCGTTCAGAGCAGCTGTAATGGAGACAACGATCTGGAAAGAATACGTCACATGACGATGATGAAACAGATTCTAAAACCAAGCAGCACGTATTATAACAGAGGCCCTAAAGTCCACAAAAATTAAATATATGGAAAACATTACAAGGCTACAGTCAATGGAGGACAGACGTGACAGCAGAGTCCTACAACAAGCTGAAAAATTTAAGAGACTCGAAGGACACCCCATGTTCCAAAGAATGAATAGGCTAGGAAGTGGCAGGCTCAAGCGAACTAACTTTGTGGCCCAAGGAAAAGATAAAAATAGCAAAAATACCATGCTAGCAAGCTCAGTTGCAAAGAAAATGCCAACAAGCACAACTATTCCACTGTGGAAAATAAGATGCTTTCCTGAGTTAAAATCTGATATTCCAGGCATTGAAAGTAAGGGAACACAGGCAGAAACACAAAGGAAATGTATTGCAACCAAGTATATTGATCAAAAATTCCCAGCAAAGCTTTGGACACATGCATATACTGATGGTTCAGCAAAAAATGCAGTTGAAAATGGGGGTGCTAGCATCCTCATAAAATTAAAGAATAGAACCCACTCTATGGCAATTGTCACTGGCAAATACTGCAATAACTTCAGTGCTGAAGCAGAAGCGCTGAAACAGGCAGCGGAAACTCTTATTGAATGCAAAGCACAGGCAGAAAAACAGATAGTAATCTTTACTGATGCCCTCTCAGTAATAACAGCGCTGAAGAGTCACCAAGCTAACGGATTGAAAGATCTGATAATCTCCCTTGAAAGACTGGCCAAATGTTTCAACAAGTGCACTATCCAGTGGATACCCGCCCATTGCAACATACCAAGAAATGAGGAGGCAGACAAACTTGCTAAGAAAGGAGGTGCCTTACAACAAAATGATATAGAGACAACTTACGCAACGGCAAAGACTACTATAAAGGCTACATTCAAGTCCAAATGGGAAAGAGAGCACCCGGGCTATTTGACAAATGATGCATTTCATCAGCTATCCAGGAAAGAACAGGTCATCATTTTTCGGCTACGCACTGGACACAACAGATTGAGATACCATCTATACCACAAATACAAAATTGGTGCAACAGATCTCTGCACCTGCGGCACCAGCCCGATGACAGTCGAACACCTGCTGCAGTACTGCCCAACCTGCAAAAATGAACGGAGTAGCATATGGCAACAACCCACATCTGTCAACGAAAAACTGTTTGGAGATGTCGGGAACCTTGAGTTGACTACTGCCTTTATTATAAGAGTCATAAATGTGGAGGTCTGAAGGCGAACGAGGAAGAAGAAGAAGAAGATACATTGACGTCATTTAAGCTACTTTATCATTCTACAAAATAGCTTACACTTATCTCTTATAAGAGAACATATTTTCCACAAAAAATAATTTTGATTTAAACGTTTGTTGGCTTTTAATTATTCTTTCTCCACAAAGATCAATATCAAGTATTATCCGAAGACATTTACACAGTTGCATGCCTTCTCCCGACCCGCCAATTAAAATAGTGGTACTCATCACGTGATTTTGTGAATCAATATGGAATGTTTTGTAACACAATGCGCTTTATAGATTGGTGATCACCGATTTTTAGTAATAGCTGCACGTTATGGTGTCCAAGATAGATTGTGAATATTTTGAAGTGAGATGTATTTATTTTTGTTTTAATTAAGTTTTTGGTACGCTTGCACGCAACGCGTCACTTTCAACCATTAACCATGTGCATGGATATGTTGGTTATATTAGGGTGTCTTAGTGTATATTCTGATATATTTACTGATTGTTTTTCTTATTTTCAAGCGTTTCTACGAATCCTGTACTTGCTTTCTTCTGTTTCCATCACGCACGCTGCATCCCTCAATTATTCCAAATGTCACCATAAAGTAACAACATTCATGCACACCGCTCAAACTTCCTTCGTTTGTTATCTAGGCTGTCATTGAATTGTTACTGTTCTTCTAAGAAACCATATCTCGCTTCCCTCCAGCGAGTATTTCGTTATTTATCATAATATCCACAACTATGTGTCACGTGATTTACTCCCCTTGCTCTGCATTGATGGCCCAACAGTGGCAACAATTCAGAGTTTCTACAGAGGGTCTTACATAAAATAATATAATAAAAATAATAAAAATTAATTATAATTTTATTATAGTTTTATTATATAATTTATATTTATATTAATATATAATGATGGCCTCAGCTGACATGACAAGGCTGAATGTGATCTGGAAAAGTAACATCAGTTTTTCTGTGAAGATCAAATTATACAAATCACTTGTATTATCTATTCTCTTGTATGGGTGTGAGGGCTAGACACTCACTGCAGATACGGAGCGAAGGATTCAGGCTTTCGAATATAAATGTTATAAAAGAATTTTGCGCATCTGCTATAAAGAGCACAAAACAAATGTCTTTGTTAGAGAGAAAATAAACACATATGCAGGTCACCAAAAACCACTTTTGTCAGTAGTGAAACGTCGAAAGCTCTCCTGGTTTGGGCATGTAACTCGTCATGACTCCCTTTCGAAAACGATCCTCCAGGGAACAGTCGAAGGTAAACGGAGAAGAGGAAGGCAAAGACAATCCTGGGCTGATAACACTAGTCAACAAATTTTCAAAAGTTTTTTGTACCAGAAATTAAATATACCATTTCTTATTGATTTTGACATGCTGATTTCAAATATCATAATGAAATTCACCAATTGGCTCTGGTTTTTTTTTTTAAAATGATGAATTTACATTACAGTAATACAAATAATGTATGCGTGTTTAATTCTCTGGGGTGAACAGCTAGTCTTTCTACTTTAGCATTATAAAAATTGTGGTTACATACTCAATTAATTGATATTTCAACATAAAATGATAGAAAAAATAAAAACATTATTTAAAGTTCACATATGTTTTAAAAAGGCACATTTGAACCCATTCCGTCATTATTCAGTATTCAGTCGCTGTTCGAGCTCTCTTTGCTTGCTTCTTGTAGTCAATCGATGAGGTGTCTCTTGTCACAGTCCAACAGTAATCAGCAAGCATTGAAGGGCTCCAATTGCCTTGATACCTTGTCTCCATAGCAGCAATGTCCTGGTGAAATCGTTCACCATGCTCATCACTGACCGTTCCACAGTTTGACGTAAAGAAATTCGGATGAGAATCTAGAAAATGAATTTTCAAAGACATGTTGCAGCCAAGACTCTTATACTTCAGAAGAAGATTTTCTACAATTTCATTGTAATTATCAGATCTGTTGTTTCCAAGAAAATTGTCCACCACTGACTTAAATGCTAGCCATGCTGCTTTTTCCTTGCCATGCAACACGCAAAGAAACTCGTCATCATGAAGAAATTTTCGAATTTGCGGACCAACAAATACTCCCTCTCTTATTTTAGCTTCACTCAGTCTTGGAAATTTTCTGATGAGGTATTTGAAAGCCTCATCTGTTTTCTCCATTGCCTTGACAAAGTTTTTCATGAGACCCAGCTTAATGTGCAAGGGTGGCAACAAAATCTTGCTGGTGTCGACAAGTGCTGGGTTCTCAACGTTCTTACTGCAAGGCTGCAATAACTGCCTGATTGGCCAATGTCTTCTGATGTAATGGTCACTTCGTGCACGGCTATCCCACTCACAGAGAAAGCAACAGTACTTGGTGTATCCACCCTGTAGTCCAAGCAAAAGAGCGACCACTTTTAAGTCACCGCAAAGTGACCAATGATGATGATCGTAGTTTATACACTTCAAAAGCTGCTTAATGTTTTCATAAGTTTCTTTAATATGAACTGCGTGACCAACTGGAATTGACGATAACACATTACCGTTATTCAACAAAACAGCTTTAAGACTCGTCTTGGATGAATCAATGAAAAGCCTCCACTCTTCTGGTATGTAATTGATTTTGAGGGCTGCCATTAAACCAGAAATGTTGTGGCACGCAGAAAGGTCACCCTCTTTGAAAAAGAATGTAATAAGCGGCTTCTGGCGGTTCCTATACACATAAATTGTAACATCTTCTGCCAGGAGATTCCACTGTTGCAATCTGGAACCCAAAAGTTCCGCCTTGTTCTTCGGTAAATTCAGATCTCTTAAAAGATCATTCAGTTCACCTTGGGTTATTAAGTGTGGTTTAGTGGATGTAGTTTGCTCAAAATCTGGGTCGCTTGAGGTTGATGGTTCAGGACCACCAATGTCCTCTTCTTCATCAGTGGAAGCAGCTGAAAATGATTCTGGCACTTTGGGAACTGGTAGGTCATCGCCATGTGGTACCAGACGTATTGCAGAGGGGATGTTTGGATATTCCACAGTCCATTTTTTCTTCTTTGATAAGCCTTGTCCAATTGGAGGGACCATGCAAAAGTAACAGTTGTTGAGATGATCAGTGGGCTCTCTCCAAATCATTGGGACTGCAAAAGGCATAGCTTGCCTTTTGCCAGTCAACCACAGTTTAAGATGTGCTGCACATGTATTGCAGCATATGTGTGGTGCCCAGCTCTTATCTTGATCTCCTATTCTGCAGCCAAAATACAAAGTACGCCTTCTTAATCACTTTAGTTATATTTCGTTTTTGTGATAGAATCGTCACCTCATCACATATATAACAGAAATTATTAGCACTGTTCACACATGTCCTAGGCATTTCTAACTATGATACTTTTGAAAAGGACAAATGCACTAACTAATGGCAAAATTTTATCAGAGATAAGATATTTATACACAAAGGTGATGTAATCATAGGTAGGATTGCATCATCAACTTCTAGTTACATTTTTATTGGTCATTAGAAAAAATTATGCAATCGCCCACAACAGTTGCGTCATATATATAAATTGACCGTAATTAAATAAACTAGTAGCATATATCTTGAAAACTAGAGCCAATCAACATTTGTTAATGTCATTTTCGTTTTCAGCATACCAAAATTAGTTAAGATCAGCTATTTTCATTTCTGGTACATTTTGGTTGTTGACTAGTGTAACATCAAAGGATGGGTAGTACACGGTTTGTCCACACTTGTACACATTGCTGAGGATAGAGAGCAGTGGAGGACCCTGTCTGCTGATGCTTCCACCATGGCACCCCTAAGACCCATGAAGGGTTACGGGTTGAGATGAGATGATGATATATATATATATATATATATATATATATATATATATATATATATATATATATATATATATATATATATATATATATATATATATATATATATATATATGATAATGTCCACAGACAAAACAAGATGCCAACCAAAAATTATTATCAATGATGAGGAAATTGAAAATGTTACAAATTTTGAATATCTTGGCTCCATAATTAATAACAACGGAGACTGCTCAAAAGAGGTCAGAAGGAGACTGGCCATAGCAATACAGAGGTTAAATAAAATGAAGAACCTATGGCATAACATCAGCAAAGGAGTAAAACTCCCGAGAACGTGCATTTTTCTGGTAGCAACATATGGATGTGAATCATGGACCATTACTCAAATATTAAAGAAAAAAATCGAATCTTTCGAAGCGAAGTGTTACAGAAAAATTCTCAGAATATGTTGGACCAAGAAGGAGAAAAATATAGATATCCTGCACGACCTAAACATCGAGGAAAACTGGCTCATAAACAATATCATGTCTCGGAAACTGAAATATGTTGGCCACATTAAACGCCATAGTGGCTTAGAGAGAGCAGTGATGGAGGGTATGGTACCTTGAAGCGAGGCAGGGGCCGACCAAGACGACGGTGGACACAGGACATTGAAGACACCTTGAACATGACAATGGAGGAGGCAGAAGGGTTGGCTAGAGATCGAGAGTCTTTTAGGCGGGCTGTGATCAGAGCGCCGTTCTGCAAAGGACATGCTACATGATGAGTGCCTATATATATATATAAATATACAATTTTATTATTTTATATAATTTTTATTATATAATTTTAAATAATTTTATATTTTAAATATTACAATTATATAATTATAATTTTTTACTATATAATTTAAAAAAAATATATGTATATATATATATAATATATATATAATATAATATATATATATATATATATATATATATATATAAAATATATATATATATATATATATATATATATATATATATATATATATATATATATTCATAATTATATATTATATTTATAATATATTTAGAAATATAAATATATATAAATATAATCTTATAAATATAGAAGAGGTGTTAATAATAGACAGTCCTGGGGAACTGCATAATATAGTCAAACAATATTTAACCCGAACAAATGTTAATATATAGTGGCTGGGAATGTGAAGGTCTAATGCTGTTCTTACAATATATATGACTTTTAATAGGCGAAAGTCAATTAAATATCTGTTAAAGTCAGTTATATAACTGGAACCATCAGGCCTTTACACCCCTCCATTTTAATATTATTCTTGTTCAGAGTTTCTTCTTTATTTTGTTTGTTTGTTTGTTTGTTTTTTTAAATTTATTTAACGTATAAGCATAATTGTGATTGTTTCTATTTACAATGATTTGTCAAATGTGATGTGTGGCAGTAAGGGAACGAATCATGAGAATCAGATATAGGAAAGTTCAGATAGAGTACAAAAAGGAAATGCGCGAACAATAATGCGCATGAAAGGGGTGAACGATAATCCAGTGAAGCACGCTTTCTGAGCGGCAGTCCAGAGGCGAGAAGTAGAGAGTGCAGATCGCACGTACGCTAGTAGCCATGTTGAAGGCAGTACTCAAGTAGTTTAGGTGATGAATATTTCACGGACAAGGAGACGAGTTTAGGGTAATGATTAACCCGAAATATTAAATAGTGAGAATTCTTGTCTAGAAGAAGAAACGATGTGAGTTAGATTTTATTCCTGAAAGGGAAAAGGTACGTAGAGTGAATGCTAATACATATCCATACAATAGTCCTATTCTTCAGTGATGAAAGGGAAAGTAGCAACCCCGGAGAGGTCCTGTTCCATCAAAAGATAACCTGAACACTGAGATGGTATATAACAATAGACTAGGAAATTGTAAGGAAGAAATAACAGAAATAGAGACTATAGCACCTGAGTGATCATCTATGGTTAAAGATAAGAAGATGTAGATTCGATACTGAACGAGAGAGAGTGAGGGAAGGAAGGAATATTAATGAAGAACTTACAGATTGTATTTCCTATGATGGACCACAATTGTAGAGGTCAAAGCAGACAGCAACGGTCCACCCACATTGTAAATAAACAGTTCTACTATGGCGTTATCTCATCGCTTGCTGTGTATGTGTGACTGTTGTAATCATTCATCATGTCATCGCTAGCTACTGAAGCAAAGAACCTGGGCATGCATCGACCATGTGAGGTAACCACCTGTTAGCGCAGGCGGCCACACCATTATAGACTGATACAGTGACCCAGGCTGGCACACATTAAATTATTGGGGCCGAGACCAACTTCAAGAAGTATTGACCGCTACGCAGAGAGACATTGATGGTATACACCAGCGCAGCAAGAAACAAAATAACGTCAACAAAAGACGCAGAATCCAGAAACAGAACAACGTCAATGTCGTAGATTTTTGATAGGAGAATTAAGACTTGGGTTGGTCCCTTCTGAATAGATTAGAATAAGTGATAGTCACAGTGAGAAGTAGTAATAGCAATAGATTTCCACGAGTGAGATGGTAGAATGTGATTAAGAGGCTGTCTCTGAGATCGAGAAATCTTCTCTCCCTCACCTATCTTCTACGACAGCTTTCAAGGAGTCAGACAGTCTAAAAACACACACACACACACACATATATATATATATATATATATATATATATATATATATATATATATATATATATATATATATAACCACTCACGTGAACGCACATATATGATGACAGTTGGACGTACAGACGTGGGAAAACTATAACAAATGATTATATAAATATTCTAGAACGAGCTGACCAACACGCTGATTAATTTCAAGAGAAATTTTAATTATCATCTAAAATTTCTTCACAACACATAGAAATTACATCAAAGCATATATACATAGACATAAAAAATCAAGGAATTGCTACAAGAAATGATAGACCCGCAGTTAGATCTTATCCCTCGAGGTATGCCCACAGTCCTGTTGGAGGAAAGTGATAGCCCCAAAGAAACAAGGATACATAGGATTAGGTCTAATTTTTCCCTCAACATCTTAGATTTCAAACGAATGAGGAATGTCAGGTCGGCACCTACTTTCAGGAATGGACTATATTTGGTCACCACATCACTAGTCGAAACTCCGTCGGAATGTTACTGACGTTAATAAGCTACTTGCCACAACGGCTAAATTTGTACATAGAGTTTGTGCAGAAAATCTGATCTGGCTCAAAGGCCCAGTATAAAACAGTTAGTCTTTAATAAAACCCGTTAGTGAGAGTTGTAATCTGTCTATTTATGAAGACACCCTCACTGTCAGACAGGTGTTAACTTGTAAACCCACGTTGTTAAAAGATAAAAACTGTTTATGTTTCTCACAGGTATGTCTCTGTACTAAACGCCGGCAAAGTTTTGGGTTACCCCAGTATTCACTGAATAGGGAAGAAAACCCACAAATAAAATACTTATACATGCTACGTACTCGGATTATAACTTACATTTTAAAACTGCAAGCTTACCGCTTGACTTATCATTTAAACCTTTCTGTGAAATAAGTTATATACATAAAATCAATCATCATGAATTAGGAATACCTACGTGTTCCGTCACCACTCATGAAGCATCTAGCATTAATAAAGTTAGTTGAGAAAGTTTATTCTCGTCTGCGTATTAGCAATTAAATTAAATCCATTATTTAGCTACAATGAGGTTAAAGCTAGAAATTATAATATATTCTGCATTCCACTGAGACCACATCCCTAGAAAATAATACAGACTTATGTATTTCCAACTCTCTGTACAATCTAACTAGCAAAATGAAATAAGCGATTTAACACTTTAACACTCACAAAATACTAGATAAATAATATAAGATTTACCTCAAAACAGAACTACTAAGAACTTAAACCACTACGATCATACTAAATGACATCTCTATTAACAGAGATTCTAGAGATCGAACGAAGGCTTATTCTAGTCTTGACTGCGAAGTTACTGAGTGAAAATGAAATCTAACTCTCTCTAGTATATATGAAAAACCAGACAAAGATGTGCGCTATTTCCGAAAACTACGCAATAGCCTCCCCTTCTCTTAACACTTACGGTAACTCCAAGAGGCTGTCGTAAACTGCCACTTTGCGTCTGTGACACCTCCGTCTAAGAAACGGCCGAAGTGCTACGTGTCAGATGCAAATGTATACAACTTGTCTGCACTGCAGGGGCAGTTTTTGCACCTACGCCGAGAAATGACCATTCTGAGCGAATGCGTGATGGCGCCTTCTCCACCCTGACACTGAGAATCTACCGAGGAAACTACGTGTCAGATGTGTCGGGATTCACGCCTCACCTCAGCGCTCACCGAGAAACTACGTTTTGACAGGTGAGAATGCAGACGATATGTCGGCCCTATGTCTTGAGATAGCCAAATATTCACAGTTATTTCGTCAATCTGCAGCGATTTACCGAATGCATTCTCACGCCAAACCGTCTGGTCCAAGGGACTGACACGTTACGTAAAAAGTTACTTGTTTAATCAGCCATGAAATGCGTTTCTAAATGAGAAACTAAACTGGCGAAAGTGAGAATGGGAAAAAAATATTTTTCGCAAACGAATGGATGCGAAAAATACAGGAAAAAGGTAAAGAGTGATAATAAAATAGAGGATACGGGTGAAAGAAAAAGAAGAGGATATAGGCAATTCAATGGTCATAAACCCTCTGTGACAGTCAACAGCAAACAGCGCAGCAAGAAACAAAATGTCAACAATAGATAGGGAAGCAAGAAACAGAACAACTTCGAGTAGCAACATTGTGCACAACTCAAAGTATTGACATCGAGAATCATCAGATCGACAATAAACAGAGCAGCAAGAAAGAAATAACGTCAACAATAGACACAGCAGCAAGAAACAACGACTTCGAGTACCAACATTGTGGGCAGCTCAACGTGTTGACATCGAGAATCACCAGACCAAATCACAAGCAAGGCGACGAAACATTTTTTTTCTCTCCAACCACCTGTTCGAAAAGGTCATCGCAGCTGTACGTCGTCACCAGTCAAGCAAGAATACGTGTGAATAAATAAACAAACAACACACAAAGATATGATCAGGCACTCAGTGGGAAAATAAAGAAGTAGAAGACCAGACAACAGAAAAACAACAGAAGTGATAGGGTTACCGGAATCGAACCAGGACCTTCCGAACGGCACCCACCGCCTTGCCACGGGAGCGAATCGTCACTATCCACTCTGCTAGCTAAGCATTAAAACTAATAATGCTCCACCGACAGAGGTCTAGTACGAACTAACACGCGACCCGGATATGTACCATTGGACGACCCAGACTAATTATAGTCGCAATAACTGCTGCAGTTCCACTATTAAACAGTATAGGCCAGATTACACAAGACAAATGCCTTAATAATGTGTCTAGTAAATGATAGAAGAATGAAAATAAGTAAAGGACAGAATGTAGGTTTCTGGTATTTTATAAACGTATAAACATATAAGGAGGGGAAACCCGAGGCCTGTAAACAGTAAATAAATAAACAAACAACACACAAAGGTATGGTCAGGCACTCGGTGGGAAAATACATCTGTTCGAAAAGGTCATCGCAGCTGTACGTCGTCACCAGTCAAGCAAGAATACGTGTTAACTCCTGTAACGTACTGTGTAGTACAAAAGTATCTGAAGCACAGCGGTTAGGAAGGTGTAGCAAATCTACAAGTGGACATTAGAAAACAAGAGCGCTTCAACAAAGACTCAACACAACTAGTTAAGGTATAGATACTGTAGGTACCATTTTAGTTAGTGATATTAAGTACGGATATAAGAGATACGGTGTAAACGCATTAAAACTACGATGACAGAAATTAATAGTTAAACAATGACCACACAGTTGTGTATTAACATTAGGTGTATATAATCTGTGTAACAATCACTTCTTTTTGCAGCGCTCATCCTCCCGCCAACAACTAATAATAAATTTAATAAATTTCTTTTGGTTGCAGGTACAAGAAAGTTTGATATATATATATATATATATATATATATATATATATATATATATATATATATATATATATATATATATATATATATATATATATATATATATATATATACGGGAGCCGCGCTGGTGTAATGGCTTCGGCGTTGTACTGGCGACCAGGTGTTCATGGTTCAAACCCGGGCGTCGGCGTTTGAAGAAATGTTTACGGCCGGAAATTTGACTGAATAGCCTGAACGACTCCTGTGATAAACCCTCTGTGGATGGGAAGGAGCGTAGCTCCTGACCGGGTTGGAAGGAAAGTCCTCAGGTTCCCCAGCCTCGCAAATGACATGTCATTGGGCCGAAGGGCTGAAAGCCCAAGTGCCGCTGGTTAAGGAAAAAAAAAAAAAAATATATATATATATATATATATATATATATATATATATATATATATATATATATATATATATATATATATATATATATATATATATATATATATATATATATATATATATATATATATATATATATATATAATATATATACAGTAGAACTCCAATTATCCGAACCCCAATTATCCGAACATCCAATTATCCGAACACTTTTTCCAGAAAAAAAAAAATCAGATGCCACAGTCACGTTAGACTAAAATTCTGAATCTTTTGATGCGGCAAACTTCAAATGTGTGCGAACAATTTGTAGAGAATGGGATGGCTAATGGTCGGTCGCTTACGTACAGAAAGTCAGTTAGATCATAAAGTCAGTTAATATCTGGTTTAAAAATACAGTGTACGTGTGCGTTCTAGGTAGAACACTGGCTAAACAGACAGTTCAACTTAAAATAATTGTGTCTGCTACTACAGCAGAATAATTTTGGCGTACAAGTATTTCTCTGTGCGATATGGCATCTTCCAGTAGGCCTAAAGCATATAAAAGGAACCGCAATGTTTTGTCAATTGAAACGAAAACAGAATTTATCAAGAGACTAGGACAAGGTGAAACTGTGTCTTCACTTGCGAGGATTTTCAATGTTGGGAAAGCTACCGTCTCTGACATTAAAAGTAACAAGGATAAAATTATGAGTTTTGCATCGAAATTTGATAGTGAAAATGGGTCGAAGAAACGTAAAACCATGAGAAATGCGAAAGATGTGAAATTGGAAGAGGCTTTGTATATATGGTTTGTGCAAAGAAGAAGCAAAGGGGAACCTATCTCTGGTTCTCTGTTGTGTGAAAAGGCACTTCAGTTCAACAATCAACTTGACGGTCCTCCTGACTTTAAGGCTAGCCAGGAATGGTTAAGAAACTTTAAATCTCGTCATGGCATACGACAATTGGAGATTCAAGGGGAATCTTTATCTAGCGATGCAACTGCCGCTAACAATTTTATAGAAACATTCTTGGCTTTTTTGGAAGAAGAAGGTTATTCACTCGAGGATGTGTATAATGCCGATGAGACTGGCTTATACTGGAAATCATTGCCTCAAAAATCACTTGCATCTCAGCGCGAAGCAGCTGCCCCTGGGTTTAAAAAGTGCAAAGAGAGAGTAACAATTTTGGTAGCCGCGAATGCCAGTGGAAGTCATCGTTTACCGGTGCTAATGATCGGCAAAGCCAAAAAACCACGTTGTTTAAAGAATGTGACATGTCTCCCATTGTGTTACAAAGCACAGAAGAGTGCTTGGATGAATAGTGAAATATTTCTTGATTGGTATACAAATCAGTTCATCCCAAATGTGAAGAGGTTGGGAGAACAAGAAAAGAAAACTGGAAAAGTAATTCTTCTACTGGACAATGCACCATCTCATCCAGAGACGGATACATTGAATGCAGTTGATGCAAATTTTAAAGTAATTTTTCTGCCTCCCAATGTAACAGCACTGATTCAACCAATGGATCAGGGTGTTTGTTGCGTGCATATTTTGACGCACATATTACAAAAATCGATATGGCTATTTACTATGGGAAAAATATAGACATTCATTCATTTGTCTATGAAAATGCTGTTTATGGTAAAAGCGAGATAATCCATGTTTGATTCACACTTTTGATTATAGGAGTAATCGTTCTGGATATTGATCCGGCGCAAGGATAGTGCGCTTGCGTTTGTACTTATTTTTAGGGCCAGAAAATATATTAATTTGCTTATTGTGTTTATGGCCTGAATTCATATGTATTACATATTATTAGTACAAGTAGAATCAGTCCTATATTGTATATTTTGGATGGGTAGGAGGGACTAGATTCTTGTATTCCGGTCTAGCGGAAGTATGAGTTGTCTTGACAAGTCGTGATGAGTTCCGATGTACTGCTTACAAATGGCGGGGTACGTTTTTCAAGAGCTGGTCCTTTCGTCAGAAAAAATGTCTTACGACGTGGTTTTTCTTCTGAAGGAGATGGTGTCTCTACGATAGTTTGTGTTAGAGACTCTCCTTATGTCAGTATATAGATGATTCGGACTCCAGGTAAACCCAGCTCCTATTTTTGATGATCTCTCGTCGGTTAGGCCTAGCTTGACTTTTGGTGCTTCGTTATGCTAGTGTCGTGTTTGGTATCGACGAAGATGACAGATTTTCCTGCAGCGGTTATGGCTACGTGAATCAACCTGATCACCGTAGAGCTGTATGGAAACATTTACGAAATCATTTATATAACCATTATAAATTAACTCTGGTTTATATTCTCCTTCCTATGAATGAGTGAACGACAACTCAGGGAGACAGCCATGTTGGATTTCGGTCATCATATGTTTTGATCACTGCCAAGAGAACAGATTATTTATCTTATTATCGGACAGTGACAGGGAGATCTCAATCTTGCTAGAAACCCCCCTTTCGTGGTTTCATAAGATATACTACAAACTATGGACGTCAAGTAACTTTAGTTATTTATCGATCCGCCTTCACTGACGCGTTTAGTCAGATAGGGGGATGCGGCCATAATGTATCATGACATTGAACTTTGATGTACTGCCCATTATTTCTGAATGTGTCATGACTTCAGATCTGCTATGTATACCTACAAATTGATATGTCAACAAACCATGATGTACTCGTATGTCCCAGTGTGTACGTCTGAATAAATTGAGTAAACTAAGATTCCAGCAGTCTGCATTGGTGCCTTGTAGACGCATGTGTATGAGTGGTTATATTGGTCAGCACACGAACAGTCCACCATTCGCGGTAATCACACTCTACACTTCTACTTCATACATACACCATCCTGCGTCGGCTGAAGTGACCAAGTTCAGGGCCTGCTTCCCCTGGAGCCTTTGCCTTCCTAACTCAGGACTAGGGTGAGTTACCCACTTACAGCTGGGTAGACTGGAGCATGCCTGATCTCGACAACACACCACTCTTCCTTACAGAGCATCCAGTGTGTGTGTGAAAGCAACTTTACAGAGCAGAAACCAAAACTTTACAGTGGCGAGCCAGATTCCTGGGTCCAGCTTACGCAGTTTTGTGTTGAGAATCACAGTTTACAGCTGAAAGAACATTTGTTTGAACACATCAACACCAGTAGGACAGCTATACAGTCGATGTCAGCTTGACCTGTATTACCGATAGGATGCTGTATCTAGGTCAGCGCTTGTTGACAGTTTTTTCGCTGTACAGACAGTATTACACAGGACAGGGGTATCAAGTGTAGAAAATATCTGGAGCAATATTGTTGACATTTCTCAACGTACAGAAGAATCACAGTGTTGAACATAAAGTGCATAGTTCATCGTTGGATCTTCATATGCTCAACAGAGAAAAATTGACAGTGTAATAGTTTAAAATTAAATCTATTACTGAATAAAGTGGCAAGTTATTAGTATTAAAATAAACTGTGCCTGCTTTACAACACTATACCTGCAACACATTCCATTCATGACATAAATTATATTGTATGCTATATGCTATTTATGCTTACATGTTATTTGTTATGTATTAAATTAGTTTATGTTCTGTGTGACTAGTACAAGGTATGCTGAGTTACATTGGTCTGGTACTAGTATTCGATAGGTACACATTTTCTTAATTGGAAATTTGTTAGCAACAATTTGCTGCTATTTCTGTTAGTTGTGATGAGGTGTTCTTTTCTTCGTTGTTTTTGTTAATAATTTTGTGTTCCTTAGTTTTGTTTGATTTGTTTGTATAATTGTAGGTCTCATCTTTTCTTTCATTTCAGTTTTTTACACCCTTATGTTTATACACTGTGGCGTTATTTGTCTTGTTATCTTATGGCAGTTATCATCACGGTTTCTGTGATCATTTTTTTCATTTCTCCTATTTAATTTAATTTGATCTCTGCAAATGTTTTCAGATTGTCTTTTCTTGTTTGTCATTTGTAATGTCTTTAGTTGACATATGACGTATAGTGGTATACACTGATAATATAGTACAGATCAGTACTTTCTGATTGTTATTGTTGTAAAACAAAATGTACAAGACCTTTGTAAGGCTTGTCTCCCAAAGTGATTGGTAAAGGGAAATATTTTTTCCACAGGTACTCAAGTGATCTTTGATTACAGTGAGGTATACAAGACCTTTGTAAGGCTTGTCCCCACAGTATTTGAGATACAATTATTGTTGTCCACAGGTACTCAAGTTATCATTGGTTATTATAAACCATACAAGTTTGGACTAAGACTAAATCTAAGGTATAGACTTGTCTCCCATTAACTTGAAAGAGGGTAATTTATTTACTTTTTCAGGTTTCTGAATCTCTTGATAAGACTGGAAAAG
>JAMPIV010022840.1:66993-270865 GCA_024509875.1 Oreohelix idahoensis
GGCTGAAGTGACCAAGTTCAGGGCCTGCTTCCCCTGGAGCCTTTGCCTTCCTAACTCAGGACTAGGGTGAGTTACCCACTTACAGCTGGGTAGACTGGAGCATGCCTGATCTCGACAATACACACCACTCTTCCTTACAGAGCATCCAGTGTGTGTGTGAAAGCAACTTTACAGAGCAGAAACCAAAACTTTACAGTGTTATAGCAAAGCTTAAAAAGATGTACAAGAAGGAAGTCCTGCGTCGTTTATTGTTGGCTGAAGATGAAGAAAGTGTGGTGGCGTTTTCCAAAAAGCTTAATCTCAAAGACTGCTGCTATATGTTAGCTGATGCTTGGACCACCCTGTCACAAGATAATCTCAACAAGGCTTGGAGTAGATTGCTTGGGAAAAAAGGAGGAAATGAAACTACTGCAGTGGACACAAATGATGATTGTATAAATGAAGTTGTGGAACTGTTTCAAGCAATGCCCGGATTTTCGGACTGTGACAAAGATGATGCACACATGTGGCTAGAAGATGATAATGATTCTGGTTTTCAGTTTTTGAATGACGAAGAAATTTTGTCTTTTGTGCAAGAAGAAAACCAAATACATGTAGTGACCGATGATGAAGACACCTCAGAAGTACATGATGTACTTGTAGATTATGAAGAAAAACCAAAACGTCGACCAAGTCCTGAAGAGGCCTTTATAGCACTAGAAACTGCGATGGCTTGGTACGAGCAAGAAGATGACAGCTGTCCTACACAGCTTCTGCTGTTGAAGAGAATTCGGGACTTAGCAGCCAAAAGGAGACTATCCAGTTTGGTGCAAAAGAGGATTGCTCATTATTTTAAATAGTGGGCTACATCTGTGCAAGTACATATATATGTAAGTTGCGCCTGGTTTTGAATCGTTTGTAATGTTATTTTGAAAACATTTCTATTTCTTAACAAAAATAATTAATACAAGAAGTACATGCACTGCAGTGTAATAAAAGATTTTGGTGATACAGTGATCTAATACAGTGTGGGTATTATTATTACAGTACAAGTAAATATGTTTTATAGTGTATTTTCCTTGTGATGGTTAATTATTTTTAGAAATATGTGTACATGTACTCGATACATTATGTAATCCAATTATCCGAACATTTGATTATCCGAACGATGCTCGGTCCCATGGGGTTCGGATAAATGGAGTTCTACTGTATATATATATATATATATATATATATATATATATATATATATATATATATATATATATATATATTATATATATATATATATATATATATATATATATATATATATAAAGTTAGTTGCTTATCCTTTACAGGACGTGGCAATCAACCCCAGCTTTTATTGGCTGTTTGTGATTTTTCTAGGCAATTTTTTTCATTCAGTAGTTTGCCATTGCTTTCTGAACGGTACGGCGCTTGTACCATTGTTAAAAATCCACACAAAGCGACTTGCTACCAAACCACCTGTAGCAGGTTTCGAACCTGGTATATCTGGATTATGAAACTGCGTGCATATCCATTAGGCCACAGACGTCGACACACACACACACACACATATATATATATATATATATATATATATATATATATATATATGTAGTGGTTTTTTATGTTATTATGTGATTGTTATGTTACCTAGTGTCCTGGATGAGGTCAGCTGTGAAGGCTCCTGATAATAACAGTTTATGTGAGTTACAGGAGGCCTATCCGCTACCACTTATGACCTCAAACAGACCTATTCTACTATTATGTATGTTAGCTACGTTAAATGTCTAGGGTACTGAATTGTGATGTGTAAGTAATAAGATACACAGACACACACATGTAAATACTAAGTCTAATACTAAGAATAATAATCTCTATGATAAAATCAACTAACACTGTCTTTAAAAGTTTAGATTTTCAATCTTTTAAATTTATTTAGTCCTGAACCAAATGTTTCTTCTGGTCAGGACGTATGAAATAATAGGTATTTTATAAATAAAGGTGCATATATATATATATGAACAATTAAATGAAAATTTTATACATCAATATATTGTTACATTAGTTGATATTAAAATTGACTATAGTGTCTTTGGCAAAACTAGCACTGGATGTTTAGTTGGGGTGGTGTCATCATGCCCAATCTCTGTTTTATAAAGTTCATTGTCCTAGAAATATGGACTGAGTTATAGTGTGTATACAACAATATTTTATTTCTTTATTTATTTTGGACACAGTTGATGAATCCACAGCAGGCCAGATTTTCACTTATCTGCCTGTGTCGATGTATTACATAATTCTAATGGCCCCCTCCTCTCAGTAGCTGGAGAAAATGTTAGGCTGCTTCTGCATCCACTCTTGTACTTCTACAAAAGCATCTGGCACTAGCGTAATGCCAGACAAGAAACTCACAATTCAAAATGTGAAAACACAGTTACGTTGTACTAGCAAATCTCAGCTGAGCTGCTGGCTATAGTATGGCGTCCCACTGAGAATATATATATATATCTTCTGGAAAACACTCATTTAGCATAAACGAACTGTGTTTAAGGACAGTCTTACAAAAATGGCACAAGCGTGCGTCTCTCATTCAATAATATAAATGTTTTTGTCCAATCAGCGGACTTCCCCTCTATCCTTTTCAAATATTCAAACTAAAAGTCAAATTTCAGTCAAATCTCAGTCTAGTGTGTAGTATTTTTCTGTCGGTCCGTCTGTCTCAACTTGGTTTTTTTCTCCAAAATTACACTTGTTTTTTGGACTAACTACATTCAAAAACTACACAAACCTGCCCCACTAAGTTATTTTTAGCTACTGTCCTCCTACTTTGCCCCTCGTCCAATTGCAGTTTGTTTTTTGCATTCTTAGGCTCAAGGACGCCAAAATGTAACTTTAGTGAAAATATGCACAAATAACTGTTTGCTAGTCTGATTTGAACAATACAGTCTTTCGTCAATATCTTCCGTGTTATCTGTCCGTCTGCGTAATTAAAAGCATATTATTTGTCAGATTAAGATGGGCTATCAAACTAGCTAGTTTTTATTCTCATAACTTTATTATTAAAGAAAAACCTACTTTTCTCAAGGTTAGTTTTTGAAATTTGTTTTTGAACCTTCGTCCACGGCGTTTGCGGCTGTATTCAAACAAAACAACCAATTACCGTAAAAACGTCCAAGATACGACTGTTTCTAATAAGAGCTAAGGTCGTTTTTCTACCAATTCCTTACATTGTGTCAACTAGTGGCGTAATGTTTTCTTTAAAACTACAAATTGCGTCTTTTAGCATTTAGAGTCAAAGACGTGTTCCGACCGTCATATTTTTTCCTTTTATCTCCGTTTCCCTCCCGTCTAAAAGGGTAAACCGTTTCGTCTGCATGTTCTAACTAGTTAATGTTCAATGACCCTAGAAAACGCTGGCGTAGGTGAAGACGCCCCGGCATATCTTGCCTATATTTTTATCCCTACATGTTAATTTACCTGTTATCTTTATAATTGGAGGAATTTAAACGTTGTATCACTGTAATTTCAGCACACATCTCCCCACCTGAGAACATGCACTCATGCAAGTTCCAAAACCAGTGATACACATAGATAAAATTACTCCTCACGCCTGCCAACTACTCTAATTTTGATCACAGGGGTGCCTACTGAGGAAATCTGCACCGACATTCTGTGACCCCGGGATATATTCAATATTAAACTGATAAGGTTGCAACAATAAAGACCATCTTAACAATCTTGCATTTTCATGCTTGGCCTGAGATAAGAACACTAGGGGCTGGTGATCCGTCTGGACTACAAAAGTCCTACCATACAGATAGAATTGGAACTTTTTTATTGCCCAGATTAACGCTAAACATTCTTTTTCGCTTGTGGAATATCCTTGCTCCGCTTTGTTCAACTTGCGGCTTGCATAAGCGACTGGGTTCAGTTCCCCATTGGGTGAAGAGGACCTTTGCAACAGAGCGGCCCCCAGGCCTACATTGCTTGCATCTGTTCTCACCACAAAGTCCTGAGTCAAATCAGGCAATTTGAGAATAGGCTTGCTAGTGAGTTTTTCCTTTAACTCTTGAAATGCCAATTCACATTGCGATGACCAAACAATTTTATCTGGATTTCCCTTGCGAGTCAGATCAGTCAGAGGAGCACATATAGAGTTAAAATTGTTGATATATTTTTGGTAAAACCCACATAACGACACGAATGATCGCACGTCTTTTTTTGTTTGTGGTCTAGGTGCTCTCTGCAGTTTTTCCAAGTTCTTGGGATCAGGGGTCATGTTACCCTGATATACAGTATGTCCCAAGAATTCCAACTCTTTGCATCCAATACAACATTTTGTTGGTCAAGCAGTTAAGTTCGCTTTCCTGAGCCTATCAAATAACATATTCAGAGAGTTAATGTGTTCTTCAAATGTTTCTGTGGCGACGGGAATATCATCCATGAAATTTGTGATACATGGATTATTCAAGGGATCCAACAATTTGCGCATCATCCTAGAAAATACACTCGGAGCATTTTTCAGTCCGAATGGTAGCATGTTGAATTCATAATGTCCTTCCGAGGTGCTAAAAGCTAAATAAGGTCTAACTTCAGGCTTCACTGGAATCTGGTAATAGCCTTTGCTAAGATCCACCTTCGAAAAGTATTTTGCCTTGTTCAATCTGGCAAATAACTGTTTTGTGTCCGGTAATGGATCCACTTGTCCTTCTGTGACAGCATTCAGTTTCCTGTAATCTATGCACAGTCTATGTTCCCCAGACGGTTTCCTCAACAAAACTACACTGGAGCTAAACAAAGATTCACTGTGAGAAATAATTCCTTCTTTCAACAAATAATCTATTTCTTCTTTTAATGCCTTCTGCTTAGCGAACGGAACAGAATAGGCTCTCATACAGATTGGGTTTGAGTCTACCAGCTTCATGTCATACTGTAGCAAATGTGTATGTCCTGGTTTATCTGTTAATACATCTATATGTTCCTCCAGAACCTGTTGAACTCTCTCCCTCTGATTTTTAGTCAGGTGCTTACTGACTTTTACCTGTGCTGCTGTCTCACAGGGATGTAATGGGTATTCATGTGAGGTGAGTGGTTCCTTTTTTATTTTAGTTGCGATAGCTAAGGTCAGTAAGGGGTGCTTTCCTGGATTGGTCTGTCCAGATACTTCTTTAAAAGGTTTACATGATATATCTTTTCCTTCCCATTTTTGTCAATTTTATAGTTTGTTCTAGACACCTTCTCTAGAACCGTATATGGACCTTGCCATCCAATTTGCAACTTATTCTGGCTGCCGGGTAGTAGAAGAAGCACTTTCTCTCCCACAGCTAATTCTCTGTCCTTCGCTTTCCTATTAAAATACGCTGCATGTTTCTTCCTGGCTTGTCTCAAATTATCATTTGCCAGTTTCCATCCAGCTTTCAGACGAGTGGCCAGCTCGTTCACATATTGATATGATGAGGTAACAGTCTCTTCTGCCCTCTCATCTGTCCAGGTCCTTAATAATGCTTCTAATGGACCTTTTATTGGCCTCCCAAAAAGCAGGGTTGCGGGAGCCATCCCGGTTGAACTATGTGGTACCTCCCGATACGCAAACAACGCGGCGGGCAGAAATTGATCCCACATATCCGGTTTTTCATGTGCCAGCTTCCTTAGGATAGAAATGAGAGTCCCATTGAACCTCTCTACCTGGCCGTTCCCTTGTGGATGGTACGGACTACAATGAAAGTGTCTGGCTTGAAATAGCTTAAAAACTTCTTCCGTTAGTTTCCCCTTGAACTGTGAGCTATTATCAGTCAAGATTTGATGCGGGAATCATAATCTTGTGAATATTGTAAGTAGTGCCTCTGCTACATGTTTCGAATCAATTGACGGCAGGGCCACAGCCTCTCCCCACATAGAACAAGTGTCCACCAGAGTAAGGATGTAACTGTTCCTCCTCTTGGTCCGAGTGAGAGGTCCCACAATATCCACTGCAACCCTCTCAAAAGGTGTTCCCACTATGGGCATTTTCCCCTAGAGTTGCAGGAGCAGTCCAATGCTTTGGAGCTACCCTTTTACATTCTGGACAGGATTTGACATATCTTTTTATATCTTCCGTTATCCCTGGCCAGAAGTAATGACAAGCTATACGCTGTCCTGTGGCGCTGATCCCCATGTGACCACTGAAGGGAAACGCATGCCATAGTTCCATCACTTTATCCCTATATGAAGTGGGAAGAACCAGCTGGTTGTGACCATTTGTTCCAGTTCCGGCCTTCCTGTATATCAATTTGTTCTTCATAAAGTACTCTCCCTTGCTTGGAGGTGTGTGGCATTTGGGCAATTTTTTGAAACATGGCTTGAGTGTCCTATCCTCAGCCTGCGCCTTCCTCATCTCTTCTGGATGAGCATTTATAGGTTCACCTTCTTCCTCCTTTTTCTGTGACCTGGTCTGCACTGTCGCCATGATCACAGGTCTCTCGGGATTCCCCAAGAAGACGTATCTACACCCCAATATCAGAGGGTAGATTGGTTCATCTATCACTGCTGCTCTGATTTCTCCTTCCACATAGCGAGTTTTCACCGTTATCCTTGCGATGGGAAGTGTCATGAGTGGTATGTCCTTAGTTGCCCCTTGTATTTCCACTGTTTCTGTGGTATACTGACTTGGGTCCACTAGGCTAGACTTCACAACTGAATCATAATCCAAACCTATATCATATAGGCACCTTATGATGAACCCATTACAAATAACATCCTCACAAACTGGGGGGTGATAAGGTTCCTGCTGTCCATTAGGATTAACCTTTAATCTCTGATTCCCCGATTTCATTGCAGCAATGTTTGAAGGTTTCCTTTTACAAAATTCGGTGTTATGGTTATCTTTCTTACACCATTTGCACCATCTCTTTCCTTGGTTAAATGGTTTCCTTTCATTATGTTTTTTGTCATTGAACTGTGAGTTTCTATTACGATATTCATTTCGTGGCCTATCAAAGTTTGTCCTACTTTTATTACCTCGTTCTCGGTTATCAAATTTACCAAAGTGCTGTGGAGCTTTAAAATTTTCTATATGCTTCTTTTTAGTGCCACTTACCTCTGCCTGGGCTGCCTGATACCTCTCAGCGACATTCAAAACCTCCCCCAACCTCTCTGCACCTTGTTCCATGAGAAATTTTCTCAGGTCTCTAGCCATGGACTCTCTTAATTGCTCTATCATGATCATCTCTTTGAGATCTTGGGTCTTCCCCAGAGCAGTCCATTTCTCCAAATAGGTTTCCAGTCTGGCAGAGAATTGGTGGTATGTCTCCCCAGACAAAAGTTTGGCATTTCTAAACTTCTTACGATATAATTCACCATTCTTTTCATATCTCAATAACAAAGCCTGCTTTAGCATGTCATAATTGTCTTGGTCGACTCTATTCATCTTAGCAAAAACTTCATAAGAAGTACCTCTAAGCCCCTGGGATAACTCAAGACTCCACTTCTCTCTCTCCAACCCATACGTAGTAGCCAATAGTTCAAATCTACTGAGGTACCCCTCGATGTCATCGTCTTTCTCAACAAAATGGTCTAAGTGAAACCCCATAGCTGAAGTTGAAGCTCCCTGACTAGGCGTGGCATCTGAGGGAAAGGGGCTGGCACCATTTTCAGGAGCATGGCTTTGTAATTCCAGCTCCCTTAGTCGTAATTCGTGCTCCTTTTGCAATCTCCTATCTTCTGCTTCCCTTTCGGCAGTCAATCTCTTATCTTCTGCCTCCCTTTCGGCAGTCAATTTCTTTTCCTCTCTTTCTGTAGCTACTCTTCTTTCCTCTGCTTCCCTTTCAGCCTTTTTTTTCTTCTAATTGGAGCCTTTTAATCTTCCTATCTGCCTCCAATGCCTTAGCCTCTTTGTCAGCCTCAATCTGCAGCCTCTTAAGTTCTTTGTCAGCCTCAATTTGTAGCTTCTTCTCTTCAGCTAACTTCCTATCTTCCCTTTCAATATACTTGTCACATTCTGAAGTTACATACTGAATTAAAACCTGACCCTCCATGTTCATCTCCTTCGCCGTCAGCACAGCAGCCGATCTAAATTTTGCTAGATCTGCCATACTCTAACACACAATTTAACAATGACCAAGGTAAATTCCAAGTATATAATTACTAAGGTAATATATTAATTAATTAATTAATTACCACTGGCTGTTAAGATTCATCAACTTTTATCTTCCACTTTTAATTTTATACAACTCTGTCCCCACTAGTTTAATTCCCAGACCAGGAGACCCTAATATCTTTGATATACCTAAATCCTGGGACAAAAGTTACCCAATATTAGTGGTGGGAGAGGGTTCAAATCCCGGTCAGTCCCCCAATATTTGTAGTGGTTTTTGATGTTATTATGTGAATGTTATGTTACCTACTGTCCTGGATGAGGTCAGCTGTGAAGGCTCCTGATAATAACAGTTTATGTGAGTTACATGAGGCCTTTCCGCTACCACTTATGACCTCAAACAGACCTATTCTACTATTATGTATGTTAGCTACGTTAAATGTCTAGGGTACTGAATTGTGATGTGTAAGTAATAAGATCTGCCATCAATGGTACCTATACCTTGTAGCGGTATGGCAGCTTGCGTACCCTGACAATCCCCAGAGCTATGCCAGTGGGAGTTTTACTCCCGGTAGGTTCAACCAAGCTGGACTGGTCTGTGTGGGTAGGGGTCAGACAAAAGCTGGTACCCTGGTCCTCCAGGTTGGGGGTTTTAGCATAGGGCTGACACCCCTGTCTATGTAAAAAAAATAATGAAGTTACGAAAACAACATCAAATGAACAAACTTTGCTGCGGAATGGACATTCGAAGTCTGTGGCTCGTATGACTGTCAGTGGTGAAAGCCGAAAGGAAGCCACTGACATGAAAACGGATGTCCTGACCGCAAAACAGGATACAAGAATAGGATTTTGGAATGTCAGGACAATGTACGAGACAGGTAAACTAAGACAGGTCACGGCAGAAATGAGAAACTATAGGTTACACATCCTGGGGATAAGTGAGAGCAGATGGACAGGGGCAGGAAAAGTTAAAACAGCAACAGGAGAAACAGTACTTTACTCTGGAAGAGAGGATGGACAGCACAGTGAAGGCGTAGCCATTATTCTACAGAAAGGGATAGAAAGGACATTACTGGAATGGAAACCCATCAACAACAGACTGATACGATTGAGATTGAGAGGGAGATTCACCAACACTACAATAATACAATGCTACGCACCAACGAATATAGCGATGAGGAGGTCAGGGATGAATTCTATCAACAACTGCAGAAAGAAATGGAAGACACACCTAGATATGATCTTGTTATAGTAATGGGAGACCTCAATGCGAAAGTTGGTACACACAATACATATAATGAAAGAACAATAGGGAAATGCGGCAGCGGAACAGCAAACGAAAATGGGGATAAGTTAATAAGTTTCTGTAGCATTAACAACCTGGTCATTGGAGGAAAACTTTTCCCACATAAGGAAATTCACAAGTTAACATGGGAATCACCAAATGGTCGGGACAGAAACCAGATAGACCACATCATGGTTAACGGTAGATGGAGACATGCATTACAAGATGTGAAGGTAAGAAGAGGTGCAGATGTGGGAAGTGATCACCATTTAGTAGTAGCAAAACTGAAAGTGAAACTAAGAAGGGCTGGACCAACTGTAACTACACAGAAAAGGTTTTACATCAGCAAAATGAAGGACCCCCTTACCAGAAAAGCTTTTGCGGCCGACATTAAGAAACGATATCAATTTGCCAAAAGCCAGGAAAAGACATTGACTGATGATAGAGACCAGAATTTCAACACCATTTCAACAGTATATAAGGAAAGTAGCAAATCATGCTTAGGATTCCAGGAAAGGAAGAAGCAAGACTGGATAACACCAGAAACACTAAACACCATAAAGAAGAGAAAGGAAATGAAAAGAAAGAAAACAGAAGCGAAGTCCCCCAGGTTAAAGCAACTATATAGCGAACAGTACAGCCAGCTGGACAGGGAAGTTAAACGCCAAACCCGAGCCAACAAAAGGAATTTCCTAGACGATCTTGCAAAACAGGCAGAAGAGGCAGCACTGAGAAATGAACAAAGCACAGTATACAAAATAACTAAATTCATCAGCGGAAAACAAGGTGCAAACAATATTACATTAGTAAGAGATAAGCAAGGAAATCTCATCAAGACAGCAGAGGGACAGGAAACAAGATGGGCAGAGCACTTCAGAGAAACTCTGAACAAGGAAATACCAGAGACACAATTGAATGTTCCTGAGGCTGAAAACGATCTAGATGTAAATACAGACATTCCACGAAAAGAAGAAATCATCACAGCAATCAAAGGGTTAAAGAAAGGTAAAGCTCCGGGCCATGATAACTTAAATGCAGAGCTATTTAAGACAGACCCTGAGCTAGCAGCAGAACTATTAGAACCACTATTTGCACAAGTGTGGAAAACGGGGACAACACCATCAGAGTGGAACAAAGGAATAATTGTCAAATTGCCCAAAAAGGGAGATCTTGCAGACTGCAATAATTGGAGAGGAATCACTCTTCTCTCAGTTCCCAGCAAAATACTAGGCAGGATAATTATACAGAGAATTTCAAAGGCAGTAGACTACAAACTGAGGAAAGAACAAGCAGGATTTAGAAAGAACAGAAGATGTGTAGACCATATATTCACTCTCAGGAACATTATAGAGCAGTGCTCAGAATGGCAAAAACAGCTTTACATAAATTTTGTTGATTTTGAAAAGGCTTTTGACAGCATACATAGGGACAGTTTATAAAAAATACTGAGGGCTTATGGAATTCCAAGCTGCATAGTGTCAATCATAAAAAGCCTCTATGCCAACTTTACGTGTAGTGTTGGGCAGAGCAACCTAACCTTCGAGGTGAAGACAGGAGTACGACAGGGATGCCCCTTATCAACCACTCTTTTTTTAACAGTCATAGACTGGGTGATGCGCCAGACAACAGAGGGCAGTCCAAGAGGAATAAGATGGACTACATTTTCTACATTGGAAGATCTGGAATATGCAGATGACATTGCACTGCTGGCACATTCACATCAACACATCCAGGAAAAAACGGATAGACTTAATAAATTTAGCCAGCAGGTGGGCTTGAACATCAATTTAAAGAAGTCTGAGGTCATGACGCTCAATGTGAGCAACCCTGAGCCCATATCAGTAAGGAATCAGCAATTGGTACAGACAGATACCTTCACATACCTAGGAAGCATAGTAACACCAGACGGTGGGGCAGGCAAAGACATCAACATCAGAATGAATAAGGCAAGAACAGCCTTCTTTAGCCTAAATAACATCTGGAAGTCCTCCCAATATAGCACAAGCACAAAATTAAGATTATACCAGAGTTGCGTGCTTTCTGTGCTTCTCTATGGTGCGGAATGCTGGAGAGTCACAGAGAAGGAAATGTCAAAATTGTCCTCTTTTCACACAACATGCCTAAGAAAATTTCACCGCATCTTTTGGCCGAATACCATCACCAACCAAGATCTGCTTACTCGTAGCAAGCAAGAGGACATGCACACCATCATAGCTGGCAGACGCTGGAGCTGGGTTGGTCATGTCCTCAGAAGAGACCCCGATGCCATCACAAGAACAGCTATGCTTTGGACCCCTGAAGGAATGCGAAAGAGAGGCCGACCAAAAACAACTTGGCGGAGGACTGTGGAGGCTGAGATGCAAAGAATGAACCAGAGTTGGGGCACTGTACGAAGGATCGCCACCGACCGTGCAAAGTGGAATCAATTTGTTGTTGCCCTACAAGACACCACTAGGCGTGATGGCCACTGACTGCTTTGACGGTCGGTGGTTAAGGATCGAAGAAGAAGAAGAAGAAGAAGTAATAAGATACACAGACACACACATGTAAATACTAAGTCTAATACTAAGAATAATAATCTCTATGATAAAATCAACTAACACTGTCTTTAAAAGTTTAGATTTTCAATCTTTTAAATTTATTTAGTCCTGAACCAAATGTTTCTTCTGGTCAGGACGTATGAAATAATAGGTATTTTATCAATAAAGGTGCATATATATATATGAACAATTAAATGAAAATTTTATACATCAATATATTGTTACATTAGTTGATATTAAAATTGACTATAGTGTCTTTGGCAAAACTAGCACTGGATGTTTAGTTGGGGTGGTGTCATCATGCCCAATCTCTGTTTTATAAAGTTCATTGTCCTAGAAATATGGACTGAGTTATAGTGTGTATACAACAATATTTTATTTCTTTATTTATTTTGGACACAGTTGATGAATCCACAGCAGGCCAGATTTTCACTTATCTGCCTGTGTCGATGTATTACAGAATTCTAATGGCCTACTCCTCTCAGTAGCTGGAGAAAATGTTAGGCTGCTTCTGCATCCACTCTTGTACTTCTACAAAAGCATCTGGCACTAGCGTAGTGCCAGACAAGAAACTCACAATTCAAAATGTGAAAACACAGTTACGTTGTACTGGCAAAACTCAGCTGAGCTGCTGGCTATAGTATGGCGTCCCACTGAGAATATATATATATCTTCTGGAAAACACTCATTTAGCATAAACGAACTGTGTTTACGGACAGTCTTACAAAAATGGCACAAGCGTGCGTCTCTCATTCAATAATATAAATGTTTTTGTCCAATCAGCGGACTTCCCCTCTATCCTTTTCAAATATTCAAACTAAAAGTCAAATTTCAGTCAAATCTCAGTCTAGTGTGTAGTATTTTTCTGTCGGCCCGTCTGTCTCAACTTGGTTTTTTTCTCCAAAATTACACTTGTTTTGTGGACTAACTACATGCAAAAACTACACAAACCTGCCCCACTAAGTTATTTTTAGCTACTATCCTCCTACTTTGCCCCTCGTCCAATTGCAGTTTGTTTTTTGCATTCTTAGGCTCAAGGACGCCAAAATGTAACTTTAGTGAAAATATGCACAAATAACTGTTTGCTAGTCTGATTTGAACAATACAGTCTTTCGTCAATATCTTCCGTGTTATCTGTCCGTCTGCGTAATTAAAAGCATATTATTTGTCAAATTAAGATGGGCTATCAAACTAGCTAGTTTTTATTCTCATAACTTTATTATTTAAGAAAAACCTACTTTTCTCAAGGTTAGTTTTTGAAATTTGTTTTTGAACCTTCGTCCACGGCGTTTGCGGCTGTATTCAAACAAAACAACCAATTACCGTAAAAACGTCCAAGATACGACTGTTTCTAATAAGAGCTAAGGTCGTTTTTCTACCAATTCCTTACATTGTGTCAACTAGTGGCGTAATGTTTTCTTTAAAACTACAAATTGCGTCTTTTAGCATTTAGAGTCAAAGACGTGTTCCGACCGTCATATTTTTTCCTTTTATCTCCGTTTCCCTCCCGTCTAAAAGGGTAAACCGTTTCGTCTGCATGTTCTAACTAGTTAATGTTCAATGACCCTAGAAAACGCTGGCGTAGGTGAAGACGCCCCGGCATATCTTGCCTATATTTTTATCCCTACATGTTAATTTACCTGTTATCTTTATAATTGGAGGAATTTAAACGTTGTATCACTGTAATTTTCACCACAATATATATATATATATATATATATATATATATATATATATATATATATATATATATATATATATATATATATATATATATGTTCTTTTGATTGTACTTGATTAGTTAGCAGTAGAAATAAGTATCTATTTTTCAGATTGTATGATGGCACAGACCGAACAGACACAGTATAACATGCAAGACAGTCAGACTCTAGCCCTCGTAAAGACGATTACAGACACATTAGCCAAGGTAGACAACAGCGCTAAATACGCAAACATAAAAGGTAATGTAGACTTGTTTTGAGGTGATCCACAAGCATGCCGTAAGTGGCTTACAGACTTTGATAAATATGTAATGTCAATAAATGCAGATGAGTTTGAGAAAGTTAAAATTGCATTTTTTTTGGTCAGCTGGTCTGGACACTGACTTTATGAAAAGTCGATTGGACACATGCCCCAATGAAACGTGGAAAGATCTTAAAGCAGAGCTAGATGGAATTACTCCGTGTCCGACCCACAAATTGCTTGGCAACAGTTAAGGAAGCTAAAGCAACACAAGAATGAGACGACACAGATGTTCAGTGATAGACTGCTGAATCTTGCAGAAGAAACATTCATGGGCCAGGAACTCAACCTCCAAGAAATGGACAATCAGCTGGTAGGTATATTTATTGATGGGTTGACTAATAATACACCAAAGTTAATGTTGTTAAGGAAGGATTACAAGACGCTGAAAGAAGCAATTTCAGCTGCCGTGGCAGAAAAAAATGTTAGAAAACGCTTAGACATTCGATTGGGACAAGCAGAAACACAGAAAGAAGCAGAAGAACCGATGGAAGTGGACCAGGTAGACTGGAGGAGACAGCAGCAGGCTAGGTATATGAGTGGAAGACAGCAAAGAGGAACATTACAGGTCACACCTAACGTTAGATGTTTCCGGTGCCAAAAGATTGGACACAAGCAAGATTTTGTGAGCAACAGGAAAGGCACGAGAGACCAAGTTGACCAATGGGTCAGTACTCTTATTCTCACCAGACAGATTCTAGATTTAGGGCTAAAAGAGGTCGTGCCTTCTATGGCAACACCCGAGCATATGCACATAAAACCAGAGGAGTGCACCACCCTATAGTCTACGACACTAGTAGACAAACACAGAACTATGGTAAGAAGAAATTGAGAATAGTGCATGAGAACAGAACAATCAAAAGCATAAGACAACAACAATGCGTGGGCATACAGGAAAGGCAAAACAACCAGGTAGAAAGAAATGGATACAGTACAGACTCAAGCTCATGTCTATTAAGTTTAGGCGGAAAGAAGTATAGATCATTGCTGGACTCCGGAGCTAGTTTAAGCCTCGTAAGGTTTGGAATACATAAACAGATCAGACATTTAACCAAGTTTTCAAGGACACGCATTCAGTTAACGTCGGTTTCTGGAGAGAACCTAAAATTAATAGGAATAGCAACGATGAAAGTCACTATTGGTACAAAGGAAATTGAACATAGTTTTTTCATAGTAAAAGGAATGTCACAAAACTTCATCTTGGGGAGATAAGTTTTACAGAAACACCAGGTCAGAATGTACTTTGATTTACACAAAGTGAAGATTTACGACGAATATCTCGACATGGAAGACGACATACATATAGCCTCAGTCATACGGCTACAAAGAACAGTTACCTTACCTCCGAACTCAGTCAACATAGTAATAGGAAAACTGAAAAGATTCCCATACTATACGATAGGGCAAACAGTGAGAACTATAGAATTTCCTGACACGGACATAGCGGATGAACCGGGAATATTACTTACGTAAGGAATAGCTAACATAGAAGGCAGATACCGGTTCCCAGTAATGCTTGTTAACACGGCGGCAAAAACAATAAGAATACCCAGAGGGTTTGTGGTTGGAAGAATACAAGATATACAAGATAACTGTCACGACGAAAACAAACAGGTATATCCCAATAAAAGGAGAGGGGCACAGGTAATACGTCACAACAAGTGGAAAATAGGTGGACTTAATCAAGAAGGTAGGACACACCAGATAGGGAATGGCTGGCAGGGATCAACAGCCAAGTGGCGAAGTGAGAATATGGGTCGGTATAGGAGAGAACAACCGAAGCACAGACGTGGCAATGAGGAATGGAAAAGACAGGGTCTCGCATGTTGCACGAAAAAACGGGAATACAGTGTAGCAACACTACACGGGAGGCGAATAGATGAAAAACAGAATACACACGCGGAAAGAATCAATAGTGTTGGTACGTGTATGAGATATAAAGGACGACAACGGAAAGCAACTCATACCAACATGAACGAAAGGATTATAGCATTAAAGAAGCAAATTATAACGACACCCCAACACAGGAAAATATTGCCAGATTTAATGTTGAAAATCATGATGTTTTCGCATTGAGTGACATGGAACTCGGCAGGACAGATACGGTGAAAATGGAAATAGAAACCACGACAGACACGCCTATCCACAAGAAACCATACAGGACACAATTGAAAAATAGGCAAATTGTAGTAAGAGCCATAGAGGATATGTTAGCAGCCGGGATAATTGAAAGATCGCGATCGGAATGGGCATCGCCTATAGTCATATAGTCAGCAGTGGCATATTCTCTATGTGTGCTGTGCGTGCTGCGCACAGCTATGCGCGAAGGAAAATAAAAATTTAATTTATTATTCTATAAAATATTTCTCTTCTAATGTTCTGCTTTCGGACCGCACGCATCAGGATAACGGATTTTCCCGCATAGAATCTACGAGTACATCTAGTTTCAGTTTCCCAGACGCGTTTTATAGTGCAGTTTTTATTGGTTGGTTGCAATCGCCCGACGTTTCTCGGGTAAATCCGTCATAATGCGTGCTGCACCTTCCGGATTCACGTCTAAAGACTGCTTTGTGTGGTACGGGATCATGGCCAGAAACGTCAATACAATGCAAACATTCGAGCGGTCCGTCTTGCAGCTCTCGAGTTGTAAAAATTGGCTGTGTCCCAAGTCCAGTGTTTTTTGTGATTAATTTTTGTTAGTTGCCGGGAGTGCAGATTATTACAGTGACAGTGAGTTTCAAGTTGTAAGTTAATTAGTATTTCGGAGATAATTGACATATACCCAAAATGCAAGTGTTGGACGACATCGCTAAAAAGAAGTTTTGTTCACTAAGTTTTAGTGAAAAACTATCAATTGTGCGTAACGATAAACCATGTCCTGAGTTACCACTCTTAAAAACAGTACATAAAACTAAGACAGAAGTATACACACGCCATTTTTCAACAGCTCATTACAAGTCGGTGGATTGGTTAACTGGCTGTGAAAAGAGGAATACATTGTTCTGTTGGCCTTGTTTTTTATTTTCTTCAGAAGGCAACGTATGGAGTAGAAATGGTTTTGATGATCTTAACCACTTAAGTACAGCTGCACAGAGACACGAAAAGACTAAAAGCCATGTCCAATGTTTTTGTTCAACTGAAAATGTTTGGCCGACAAAGAGTGGACGTCTTGCTTAATGATCAGCTCGATAAAAGTATCAGCCAACATAATGAACGTGTAAAAAAGAATCGAGATATCTTGAAACGTCTGATTGATGCGGTATGCTTCCTTGGTAAACAGGAGCTTCCTTTCCGAGGACATGACGAATGTAATGACTCTTTCAACAGAGGCAACTATTTAGTTTCTGGATGCACTTCAGCAATATGACCCTCTTTTGGAACATCACCTACAGAGCTCTACAGTTTTCCGCGGAACCTCTTCAGCTGTGCAAAATGGTCTCATTCAGGCTATCTCTGAAGTCCTCATTGATGAAATAAAGAAGAAGTCCACGTTTCAAACTTTGCTGCTTTACTTCTGGATGACAGTTGTGATATCACGTGCAAATCGCAGCTGTCAACCGTCTTAAGATATGTATTAGATGGTGTTGTTTATGAAAGGTTTGTCGGGCTTACCGACGTTAGTCAGGATAGAACCTCTGAAGGTTTGTTTAAACATGTAGTTAGCACGGTACAAGAATACAAACTTAAAGATAAGTTAGTTGGGCAAACTTATGATGGAGCGTCTGTGATGGCAGGTCATTTGGATAGCTTACAAAAAAGGTTATTGATGTTTACCCAAAAGCACTCTTTACTCATTGCTGTGCCCATGCATTGAACCTCGTCTTGCAACACAGTTTGATGAATATCAAAGACTGCAATTTTTTTTTATAACTCTCAATGGTCTTTCTGCATTTTTCTCAAAATCGTCTAAGAGAACAATAGCTCTTCAAGAATTTCTTTCTAAGAAGTTGCCAACTGTAGCACCTACCAGGTGGAACTTCACTTCCAGATTAGTACATACAGTGAACGATCATTGGTTAGAGCTTATTGACTTTTTTGAAAATGTCATTGATTGTTCTGTAGAATGGGATGCTGACACAGTGGTTAAATCGCAAGGCTTTTAGTCATTCTTGAGGAGCCTAAATACAATGTTCCTACTTCAAGTATTTTCAAGATTATTTGCATATACAGATGTTTTATGCAATTTACTTCAAACGAGAAATTTCGATATGTTGTACTGCAGCAAGAAAATAGAAGAGATCAAAAATGAACTTCAACGAGCAAGGGATACTGCCTTTAATGAGATTTGGTATGCTGCATTGGGAAGGAGAGGAGAAGAATTTGAATCACCTACAAATAAACGACGCCGTGGTTGTATAGGAAAAGATGCATGTTGCCAACTGTATTTTGAAATCATTGATAACATTAGTGTTCACACAGAAACACGGTTTGCAGCTTTAAAGAAACTTGAGTATTTCCACCTT
Source organism: Oreohelix idahoensis (assembly GCA_024509875.1). Taxonomy (NCBI): domain Eukaryota; kingdom Metazoa; phylum Mollusca; class Gastropoda; order Stylommatophora; family Oreohelicidae; genus Oreohelix; species Oreohelix idahoensis. The sequence goes on from JAMPIV010022840.1 coordinate 85,363, forward strand.
CTTTATGAGCAAAAGTATACCAGTTTCAAGAAAAATTTTCCAGAGGACCTCATCCAAAAATTAAAAGACGTTTATGGAGAAATGTTCGACTATGTAAGATTGAAGAATGAACTTGTTGTACTTTATTGTTCGGATGAGTTCTGCAACAAGTCAGTTCATGAGTTACTGCAGTTCTTAGTTGAAAATGATCTCAGTTCAGGCTTTAAAGAAGTGTTCAAACTGGCAGAATTGATAATGACAATTCCAGCAAATACTGCTTCTGTAGAAAGATCGTTTTCAGCTTTAAAGCGAATCCACAGTTACCACAGATCTACACAAGGTCAAGATCGACTCTCCAGTCTCAGCCTATTGTCCATTGAAAAGGAACTTTTGAGCAAGGTTAGAATGAAGAATACATTTTACGATGCTGTAACAGAGAAATTTCTGCAAAAGGAAAGAAGAATAGATCTGATCTTTAAGTGAAACCTGTAAGTGAAAATATGTATTATGTAGTTAATGTTTTTCTTCCAGCCAAATAACTATCGTTGCGTAATTGAATCTAGTTGGTTTTTGAATTAAGAGAGGAAGGGGTTAAATAGAAGGCGTACATATTCATTTTAAGTAGCAGCACGCCTAGCTCGCATTACCAGGATACGCCACTGATAGTCAGAAAGAAAGACGGGACACACCGCTTCTGCTGTGACTACCGGGCCCTCAATACGATTACGAGAACAATATTGAGAAAGAACTTACACATTGTGCGAGTATATTCTATGATGGACCACGATTGTGGAGGTCAAGGCAGACCGCTATGGTCCACTTACGTGTAAATAAACAGTATTGCAATTACTATGGCGTTATCTCATCGCTTGCTGTGTGTGTGACTGTTGTAATCATTCATCATGTCATCGCTAGCTACTGAAGCAAAGAACCTAGGCATGCAACGGCCATGTGAGGTAACCACCTGTTAGCGCAGGCGGCCACACCATTATAGACTGATACAGCGATTACCGCTGCCACAGCTTTATTATTGCTCTTCATCTGTGTTTATACATATTACGTATTTGTAGTCTATAGTTTATATTTCTTGTTCTTGTTGCCAGTTTGTAATTGTTTCTTCTCTCTCAAGTTGCGTAGTTCATCATCAAGCTTTTGTAGTTCTTCAGTTCAACACGGTTTGTAATTCTGTCTTGCCTCTCTGAAAATAGACTAGGTGGCGGCTAACTGGGAATGATTTGTAATGTTTACAAAACTACAGATGATCTAACTGGAAAAAATGTGTAATTTTACAGACCTACAAACGAGCCAGCTGGGACATATTTGTAACGTTCAAAGACCTACCGTTGAGCGGAGTGGGAAATATTTGTAATGCTGACAGAGCTATAGACGGGCTAAATGGGATAGATTAGGAATACTGATAGAACTGCGGATGGACTGACTAGCGCAGAATTACAACGCTGTCACATAGGTTTTTTTTTGAGATTATTAATACATGTCATAGTGGTATGAGAAGGAGAGCTGAAACCATTACCTTTAACAATAAATAGTTTGGCAACAAATACGATTTCAAGTAAGCAGAAACTACACATCAAATCCCAACTCCAACAGCTGACTACAGAGATTACAGTTATATAACTACGGGTAGAGAAATAAAGCAGACATTCCACCAAGAACGAACCAAAATCGTAAAACAAGACAGATAGTTTATCACTGACATATCAAATAAAACCACACAGTGAAACAATAAACAATCCAAAGGAATAATTACAACTGGCTATAGGAGGAAGATTCCTCAGCAAGAGAGAGGTTGGTAAGAAAACGAAGATGGCTGTATACCGCTCCACCTATGTCCCAGTCTTGACATACGGATGCGAGTCATGGGCAATGACTACAACCCATAAAAGCCAGATCCAAACCTCAGAAATAAGGTATCTGAGGAACGTGGTTGAAGTAACAAGAAGAGACATGGTACGCAACCAGACGATACGTCAAGGCCTTAAATCCTACCCCCTGCAGACCCAAGTAGAACAGTTCCAATTAAGATGGTTTGGCCATGTCTGCAGAATGGGAGAAGATCGGATACCACGACAAGCATGGGAAACAAAGAGCCAAGGATCCAGACCCCGAGGACGACCCAGAGTCCGCTGGGAGGACAACATCAGACAATCTTTGAAGGATCGAGGTCTAGAATGGAACCAGGCCAGGAGGAAGACAGCCGATAGGATAGTCTGGCGCTCTCTCTTCCAAACCTCTACACCTCACGGTAGAAGGGGAACGACTAAGTAAGTAAATAAGTAAGTATAGGAGGAAGCATGTTTCCAAATAAGAGAATATGGCAAGGCAACATGGATATCACCAGACCATTAAACAGAAAATCAGATTGTACAGACCAGATAGCAACTTTGAGAATAAAAGTTGAACAAAGTCTGGAATAGAATTCAAGACTATACATCGGATTTGTGGACTACGAAAAGGATTTGACAGTGTAGACAGAGAATCACTTTGGAAATTGATGAGGCATTATGGAGTTCCCCTGAGGATCATTAATTTAATAAAGAAAACATATGAAGACATGACATGCAGAGTTCTTCACGAAGGACAGCTTACAGAACCGTTTGGGATAAGAACAGGCGTGCGACAGGGATGCCTCTTATCTCTATTTCTTTTCTTACTAGCAATAGACTGGGTTATGAGATCATCGACAACACACAACAGAAATGGAATCCAGTTGACTCTGACTAAGCAGTTGGATGATCTGGATTTTGCTGATGACGTGGCTCTTCTGTCCCATAACCGTAATCAGATGCAGGACACATTGAAAACACTCGATGAGAGGTCACAGCAATTGGGTCTGAAAATACACAGGGAAAAGGCAAAAATAATGAGAATAAATGCAGGTAATGATAACAGTGTTGAACTTGAAAAAACACCAATACAAGATGTAGAATCGTACACATATCTTGGCAGTAATATAGACAAAGTTGGAGGGACAGACAGTGATATCAAAATAAGAATACAAAAGGCAAGAGTAGCTTTCATTGCATTGGGAAATATATGGAGATCAAGAGAAATCGGATCCAACACGAAAATAAGAATCTTCAACTCAAATGTGAAGTCAGTCCTATTATATGGCTCTGAGACATGGAGAACAACAAAGACAACAACCAAAAAGCTACAGACTTTCATAAATGGGTGCTTGCGTAGAATAGAGGGATTAAAATGGTATGACAAGGTTACCAACGTAGAGCTGAGGACAAGAACTAGACAAATGCCAGTGGAACAAGAGATGAGAAGATGGCGATGGATTGGACACACACTGAGAAAACCTGTTGATAGCATTACAAGGCAGTCCTTGTTCTGGAACCCCCAGGGCAAGAGAGGCAGTGGTAGACCAAGAAGCACATGGAGAAGAGAGCTGGAAACAGAGGTGAAAATGATGAGGAGAACGTGGAAAGAACTTGAGATGATGGCACGTGACAGGAACACTTGGCATGTGTTTGTTGAAGGCATATGCTCCTTTGGGAGTGGAGGGTTATGAATGAATGAATTACTTATTGCAATTTTAGAAACCCTACATCAAATCATCATTGATAAAGTCATAAATCAGCTGGAGTTAAGGAAGACCACTCTATGGGTAGACACAAAAGGAAACGAAAAACACACATACATCTTCATTTCAGCTAGAAGTACTTTTAACGACACGTCGGTACAGAGGCAATAATAGATATAGAGGTAAAATCATTACACTTAACAAATATAAATAAATAAGTATACGGATTGAACAAGCAGAAACACTCGAATAAACCTTACGACGTGACGGTCAGACACGGTAATTACTGATAGCGGTAATTCACAGAAATAGACCTTTTCATGGCTAAAATAAAAGCACCCCCCCCCACCCCCCCACCCCCCCCCCGCCCCGACCCCCCCCCCCCCCACATAATTAAAAAAAGGACAGAAATAACAGTACAGAAAAATGTAATAAAAATGCACACAATATACCCCGCTTATAACCGAGATATCACACCTCTTGTCAGGTTTTGACCGGATGTCGAATCTCATAAATAAGTGAAACAAAAAGAAAAAAAGAACAACCATGTGATACTTTAATAAGCAGAAACAGACATTTTAGGGGAAAGTATCCTATTTACTTTCCAAGGGAAACAATTTAGTTATTAACAAAAATGATAATAAATAACATATTTTCATTATTTTTTAACTTTATGAACGTTTTGGACAAAATTATAAAAGACAGAAGCAATTCACTAATTTTTTTTAGTACATTTTTTACATTGTTAAAATTTTGTTGTGTGTCTTATGTTTAGAGTATAAAGACTTTAAATAATTTGGAGTTTAATGCACATGTTAAAGTAGTGAACACTTATATCCTTTGCCACCTTCAATGGTAATATTTTGAACATAAAATATTTGCGCCGAAACGTTTCATCGGCGCCAGATAGCGCACTTCGACAATCTTTTAAACACATTTTCTTACTTAGTATTTTCTCTTCTACCCTATGGGCCGAAGTGACTAAGAAGTATGGCGTCCGTCTCTAATTATAAAGGTATAGGGTTCGGTTCCAAGTCTAAAGAATATTTATGATGGAATTTTTTCAGAACCACTGGGTCCTAATCATGTCATGCTTCCGATGATCCCCTGGGTTGTGTGATTGGATGAATAGCCTTCTCGGATAAGGACGAACAAATAGTAGGTTCTGAGTGCAAGTTGCACACGTTAAGGATTCCCTGGCAATTGGAAATCGTAAAGAGTAGGCCTTACGGGCCTTGACCTAGCAGAATTTACAAAATTAGGAAAACCTATCCGATAAAAAAATATTTATAGAATGTATGATTCCTAAATACACACATTTGGGATTCTCGCCTGTGCTTTGGAGTTCGTGCACTGTGCTGATATCCTCTTTGAGATCTAAGGGAGGAGATCGGAGCACTGATGGAGTTGTCCGTGTGCAGTGAATATGGTCCTTAAAACCAAACGACACAAGCCTTTTCCACCTTAATGTGTAGAGGTTAGCCAGAGAGAGCGCCATGTTATCATGTAAACTGCTTCCAGCCTAGTCCTCGGTCCTTCAGGGATTGTCTAATGTTGTCCTCCCAGCAAACTATGTGTCGTCTCGGAGATCTGGATCCCTGGCTATGTAGCAAGATATGCGAGAATAAACGCTCAATTCAGTAAGATTTGGGCATAAAACGATAATAAATACATTTGCCCGCATGTGTCTGACGGTTGGCCTCTTCGACGCCAGCAGGCTGCTTTTTGTACAGTGCTAAGCCTATAGAACGATTTCACGGAAAAAGTCTGACACGCTTTAGTTTCGTTTTCGAGAAACACTACTAATAGTTTATTTTTGCCCAATCTGCTGCATACACTTTGTAGTCTAGCCTTACAATTAACTATTGGCGGAAGCATGCCGCAATATAGCTATCTGAAGTAACGCTTTCTGTCAACTTTAAAGCAGAATTAGTAGTAATCCTTACATTGTTTGGTAGTATTACACGATACAATACTATTAGTAACGCAAAATTCTTAACCCGCCCCGTCTACACCCCGCTTCGATGACACAGTCTGCAACGCATAGATACACACTGCGAAAAAGCCAGCCAAGGCATAACCACGCAGACAATTTTAATTTCCTCCTAGTGGTAGCATTTCTGACGTAACTAAAACAAGTTAGTTATTTGAAAAATACATGCTAGCAAGATGAAGGAGAGGAAAGATGGCGGACTTGTGCAAAATTTTATTTGACGATGGACGATGACATAAATTGGAAATTTTAAACCATTATGTAGTTCCCCATAAGAATTATATGGTAGTATGACGTAGAGTTTGCTGAGTAAGAATGTACTTTAAATAATATGATAGTCCCAGAATTAGATAAGTTATTGAAGAAATACTAATATCTACAGACACTCGACCAGACAGACTGGCGTTCCTGCTTATGTTTTTTTGGTAACGTTAGGGGGACGAGAGCTTGGGAGAGGCAGGGAGGTAAATTCAAATTCGCTTGGGGAAAAAGAGTATGACTGACAAGGGGAGCGGTAGGAAAAATGTAATCCTAACGTGATATATTTTGTATTGGGCATGACTAGAGCAGACGGGCCAATCGACCACCAGTTATTCAAAATTATTTTGGGTTTTTCATTCAAACTGCATTTGAATTCAAGTAGTAGAACGTTACGATTGGCTAGTGCTGGTAGATATTAGCAAAAGGCTTTGACTATTCATTGCCAGTTGAACTAAAATTTGTATACAGATACGCTGAAAAACAGCTGTGTTAATTTTAAACTTAAATAAAGAATAAATTCACATCTGTGCAGTTCGGAGGAAGCTGAGGCAATTTCTTCTAAAAATCAGCGTCATTTGTTTATATATTTCTTGATTGTGGTAAGGATATTTTATGAAATTTAATATGTTTGGTCCAACTACAAAGTTAGATACTGCTATTGGGGAAAAAGTGAAGGACATGTCGGAAGCAGACATTGTTGAGTCCACACATTAAACGGTATCTGACTGATGTATGTTGTTATAATTATGTTGACATATTATTGTATTAAAATAGATTAGTAAGCCTCTGTGTTCAATGAACCATGTTTACATGCCTAAAGCAAATATAATTGAAAAGAAAAGAAGATAATATCATATCAAAGAAAATGTGGTTACTCCACATTATTGTATGGAGGAAAAGTATGTGAACGTACAGTGGCGTATCTACTATAAGGACTTGAGGTGTGGTCACAACAAGGTTGGAGTCCTGTACGAGTCGGGGCGAATGCATTTGTAAGGCACGCGAGGCTGACCCCATACCCACGTAGGAAATTAAGTGTTAGAATAATTGATCAGAGATAAAAGGCCAGGGTGTCCTTTTGTTGCAGAGGGTCTATGTTCCTGTTGCCGGCTGGTGACAGGAAACCTGCTGAGTACTTATAAATGCCAACCAGTCTCCAACCAGACTTATTGCTGTCGAATATCCAGTAGGAGCTTTGGCGAGTGTTGAACTTGAAATTTCTGCAACTACCCATTGAATTATCTTACAACAAGGACTCCCAGGTGAAGAGTAAAACATCTGGGGCATCTCTGACATTTTCTTGTGTTTCAAGATATTACACAGGAATTTTATGGGCGTAGGATGAACTACAGCCCTCAGATACAGTGACTCTCCCGTTAGATAAATAAAGTGAACTCTGTAATATTTCAAACAGGAAGGACATTTATAAATAAATAATAACTTTTAGTTATTGGGCAAATTGTCCCAACATTTTTAATTGTTCTATTATGTAAACTATCTTGTCCTTATTTTCAAAGACCTGTCCACAAGCTATGAATGGACAGGCAAAATAAATTGTAAATAATTGTTCAAAGAAAAACTTAACTGCTAGTTATTAACTTCTTTAATAGAAACTTAAAGTGTTTGATTGTTGTGTACCATCATTCATTTCTCCCCTAGATACTAGGTACACCATACACCATACACTAGAGCCAGAAGATTGACCGTGTGAGACCTAGGGAGGTAGCGTTAGGTTCTCTGCACATAATTCATCATCACCATCTATAGAGTCAGAGACCTACATGTGCTTAACCTCACACGGTTATAGCAGCCACCTTTTCATTCTTTTTAGGATACCATCATAACCTCCCCAGCAAAATCAACTTTGCCATAGGCTATTGTCTTCCCATATGTGTCGTGGCAGCCGTTCTTCTCCAATACTACACACGTGACCAAACCACAGTAACTGGGACTGTTCCACTCGGCTTTGAACTACCAGTGCTATTGTAAATAATCACAGACAAAAAAAATGTGACAAAGGAAGAGAAACAGCGGTTACAGAAAAATACATTCGTAATGAAGTTTTTGTTTTTGGATGTACGACAAAATTATTTTGTGACTTTCGTAATTTACTGGTGGTCTTCCAAACATCAAGAGATGTTTTACCCGTCAGCTACTAAATTCCTTACATTTAAAATACAGTGTTGTTCTGACTTGGATAAGTTGATTCTCGACTTACATGATTTAGAAAGTAGCCCATATTCATTACGGTGAAAGGGCTGCATACATGCAGATTATTTGTTTCTCTGGAACTGGAGGAATGGTCTACCTAGCTCTACAAACTCCACGCCAAGTCACAGTTAATTTAATAAAGAGACGTAACAACTATTTGGCACATTAAAGTTAACAGCACAACATGCAGACGAAGATTGTGACTGATTATTATTATCAGAAACACTAGGGGTCGTACCATCCGTGAGTGCCGCCCCTGCATTGTGATCAAACTGTAATGGTCTACGTGACTGAGACCGTTGAAGAGAATAATCATTTGAATTATCCCGTTGTCCCCTATTGTAACTGTTATCTCGATGTCTCGAGCCACGATTATTACCATTCCAATTGCTGTTATTATTGTAGTTATTTGATCTATTATAATTAGCGTTCTGTTGACTGTTGTTGTAGGTTGATTGCTGTGAATAATTCCTATTCCGTGATCTTCCTCTGTTCAAATCATTTTTATTGTTAAAATTATTATTATTATTATGTCCATTATGAAAATTGACATTGTAATTTCCCTTGAACGTACTTCTGTCTACGCTATGAGGTCTCGGTTTGTTATTGTTATAGTATGCCATATTGGAAGCCACAGGTAGAGGTTCCCTTTTCAAAGAGTTAGAAATGTTCGCATTCGGATGCGCATTGCAATAGTTCAATGAAATTTTTTCTAACTCGTCAATGGTAACTGGCTTTCGTTCTTGCAAATATGCGAAGAATGGTGGGCTGACAGAGGATAATACCTTATCCCGTAGCAACAAATCAACTAATTTGTCATATGATTTGTTGACATCTGCCAGTTCAAGCCATCTGTTAAATGTATTGCGTATGTTCGCAATAAAACCTGCAAAATCTTTAGGAGATTCAGGTAAGATGTGTTTAAATTTTAACCTACAATTTTCTTCGTCCAGATGAAACCTTCGTAAAAGTAAGGATTTAATAGCCTCGTAATTATTAGCTATCGCTGGGTCAGCATTCAGAGATGCCGTCAATGGTTCTCCATCTAAAAATTCATTTAACTTAATTACCCATGAATCTATAGGCAAGTGATTTGTTTTGCATGTCTGTTCAAATCTTGATAAAAATGATGATAAATCATCAAAATTTAATTTAAAATGGGGTAATTTAAAGTTGTAAAAATGTTTGTTTTGGTTGGATGAAGACCCATTTTGTGCGTTATCATTCTGGGTTGCAGCAGCACTTTGTGCCTGAAATCTTGCTGTTTCATTCTGAAGACGGGCCATTTCCAATTCGTCTCTCCTTTTTTTTTCTTCTTCTTGTCGACGTTCCTCCCTTTCCTGTCTAGCAATTTCTCTTTGCCTATTTTCTTTTTCTATTTCTTTCATTTCACGTTCTGCTTCTTTTCTCTCACGTTCTGCTTCTTTTGCTTCATATTTAGCGAGTTCCGCTTCTGCAAACTGACGAAGTTCCTGTGCTTTGTAACCATAATCTTTTCCAATTTTAACAAAATGGTCCAACCCAAGCATCTTGAAGTTAATAGTGTAAGAAATTACAGATCTATAATAGTCAACAATAGAATCTATGTACTTATTTGTAACAGCTCAAGTATGAATACTCAGTATACCTAACTGTAATATCCTCTTAATAATAGTTGTAAGTTCAACAACTATTTAATATTTTATAATAAAATTATATGTAATCAATAATCTATATCATAGATAGTTATGATATTTATTTATATCAGATGCTGTGTTTATTTCCTGCACCTAATATAATTATGAAATAATTATGGGCATTATTCCTCCATGAACTATTTTATTTAATTAAAGAAATGTGAGGAGTCAACAATATAGTACTATGAAAATGTACCAATTACTATGTTATATATATATAGTTTTTTTAATTCAACACCTATTCATGGTGTGAATACCAAAAAATAATTCAATAAATTATTTTAATATAAAATTTTACTTGCAATTATAAAGTTTTGATTTTATGCCTTACTCATGATGTATAAAGTGCTTTGCTAGTTTCTGGAACCACCACTGCAAATTGTTGCAATGTTCTTGATTCATCATCAAAGTTCCCAAAAATTAATTAAATTAATTAAATATATTATTAAAATCAATTCATAGAAATATTATTATTACATAACATTAATGAAGACAATACAAATGATTAACCAAGGCTTTACAGTACAGTAGCACAATACAAAAGTGACATTTTCCCAAAAATAAGTGATATTATAAAACCAAGTCTACTAACCGGAAATATAGAAGGGTGAAGGTTAACTGAAGCAAAAGAACATATTTGGCACTACGAATAATGACGTCACAGGACTCATTTGACGATCATACAATACATTTAAATAAAATTAAAGATAGCCAGATTAGAATAAACAGGATAGATTACGAACATATGACTGTAACTGAATAAAAATCAAACTGAATACGGTAAAATACAACGGTTATTTCACAGAACTAGACACCTAACATACAAGGTGAATTAATGCAGGTCCGAACAAAACAATCACCGGTAATGTCTTCGACGCGTTCTTCGCGAAATGCGATTAATTCACGGCCCTAAGGAACGATCGGAATTGAGCTTGACGTTCGAAAAGCCATAAGTTCAATTCCGATTCCCAACCTACCTCCCACTACATGTAAAAAGACAGAAACAATATTTAACATGGCTAAAAAAAAAAGAACATGGCGTGGTCGGACAAAAAGGACGAAATATTGTAACGTTTAAAATCAGTTACTTATCTTTTTTGGGGGGGCAGTAATTCAGTACATTATCTGCTTCGCCAACAGACTCGTAAGCTTGTTTGAAATAATGAAGACGTTAGCAATTCGTTTCCTTTGCTGTTTGAGAGCTGCAAATATTTTTTTTGAAGGGCATTGATTGTTGCTGGCTTTTGCAAACGTTCATACTGTTGTCAAGGGCATGACGTCACCGGTGTTTCGCATAATAATGTCCATTTCGGCTCGAAAGGAAAAATGTTTTATTTTTTTGAGGTTCGCTCTTTTGAAAAGTATCAAGACCACTATTGGCCACCAGTTGTGACGGGTGTTGCGGTTCCTTCATCTTATATTATTTATTGAATATTAAAGTCACTCTCTTGACGTGGTTAATGTTTGTTATTGATGGTTAGCTCTGACCGTAAGAACATCCCTTCGACGTTCTGATTTGCATATTGTACATTAGTTGATTTCCCCTATGGGAGAGCCATCGTGCTGAGAAAAACGTAAACATTAACAGCTGTGGAACCAAACCCGAAACGTAAGTAAGATATCAAGCCTTCTGTTCTGAGTCCACATGTATTGACGTTCATATAAACGATATCCGACATTCACAAAACTTCATGTACAGTTCAGCATAACAATAAATTCCAAATAATACAAGTAAGTATCCGTCCGTGTCAAAACAATATGTCAGATGAACATCATGGCTATGTACATGCGCTGCTGTAGTCAACAGCCAGAAATGAGAGCATGAGTTCTTGACAGCTACAAATTGAATCATAATACGATTCTCCTTCCATCATTTAATTTACTTAATAATCTCATACTTTAGATTAATATCTGAACTGACCCTGAGTTCTATATTGAATTCATATATCGGCTATATACTAAGCCTCTCCTTGGAAGACATGCAAGACACGACTTCTCTGCTTGACGGATAGCGTAACAAGGGTCATGTAACCAAGTCACCAAGCGTGACCTTCCCAACGCGAACGCGTCATAATCTTAGCATATATTTCGCGTTCAGTATACCGTAAAATATCTACATATTCTATTAATGTTATTGACCCCTAAACGTTGCGCACGGCTAAACCCCAGCAGACGCCGTCATTTAAAATAACACCGTAACAGATTTCCTGTCAGACGGGGAAAAAAAAATCTATTAGATAGATTTTTTTTTAAAACTATATTAATCAAATTATTAAAAATTGAACAAAACCCGACGTATGGCCAACGATGTTCTATCTAGAACAGTGTCGCGGTCATGTCAGTAATATCTTATAATAAAATCAACGTCATATCATACATATAACTAATATTAAATAAAGAAATGTCACTGTCATTAATTAATTAACTAATTAATTTGATGTATGTATTGACTAACTACTAATGTGAGGTGTTATTAAAATTATTCTAACTAATTAAAATTAAAATAATTAATTATAATATGTAAGTATGGTACTAACTAATTAATATCTAATTAAAGAAAATGAGGAATAGTATCAGAGAGAAAAAGAAATAAAATTTGAGAAGTACGGACAATTAAAACTAAATATTAAAGTATACATTAAATTAGTAATGCGTGTGAAAATGAAGTATAAGGATAGATACCTAATTAATTTAACGCAATCAGAAAGAAAAGAACAGAAAAATTCATACATTTTAACTATACATATGAAATATCATAATCTAATATCTATCACCTTAATAATTAAACTATTTAAAAGGTTTAATTTGTGTGATATTCTTTTGTTCATCTTTTCTTAGTATATTTTATTTTTTTATTTTATCACACTTCAACTTTATTTTATTATATATTAATTTAATAACTAGCAAATTTAACAATATCGGACATGAAGATCCAATCGTTGTTACATCCTATTGACATGTATGAAAGTTCTTTAAGAAACAAAGTTCATCTTATCCAATTCTGATATGATGATCCAATCGTCGTTAGTTCCTTTATTGAAATTTTGAACGTAATTTGAATAAGTCATCACCGTATTTGTCCAGTCTATATCAGAGATAGTTCCTTTTTACTACTTTGCAATCGAAATGAGTGATACGCAAAGTCCAAGTGAAGTCCAAATTTTCAACCGATCTGTAAAACTTGATATTTTGATCACAATAGTTTATTTCGAAATTTCCTCATTTAAGTAGGAAGTCCAACTGAAGTGTTGTATATTCTGACGTAGCATTAATATCGTTCATTGCAAATGTAATGCATGATTAGTCAGAAAATTTTCTTGAAATAGTACTATTCATTCAGAATCCGTAGGATGTCTTGACAAAGTATCGGCCATTATGTTCTCAGTTCCTGGTATTGATTCTATTTCGAAATCATAGGGTTGCAGCGCGATAGCAAATCGTGCAAGCTTTGGACTTTTATGGTTTGAACGACGTAATGCTGCCACAGATTTATGATCTGTCTGGTTCAGAAATGGTGATCCAAGCAAAAACTTTTCCAACTTAGTAATTGCCCATATCACGGCGAGCAATTCTCTGTCCACAGTCGAATATTTAGTCTCCGGAGGTTTCAGCTTGCGTGAGATATACAATACAGGATGAAGGATATCATAATGATATTGGAGTAGACAAGCCCCGAGTCCGTAATTACTCGCATCTGTACGTAGAACAAACTTTTTAGAGGCATCTGATAATCTTAAAACAGGTGGGCATTAAAAAATTCTTAATATACTGCGAAAAGTTTTGTCACATTCGTCTGTCCAATTTATCCTAAACGGCATGTTCTTCTTTAGCAAAGATGACAAGACAGTCGTGATGGATGACAAATAAACCTATGCTGTATGGGGCTGAGCATAGATGAAACATTTAAACAACTTACTGTCTCTTGTAGGCATGGTAAAAAACAAATAAGACAAAAAACATGTGTACAAATTTAAAGATGTTAAGAATCAAAAATGTTTTTCGAGAAGAAAAAATCAATAAATCAATCTATATTAAGATAGATGATTAAGAAAGACCAGAAATGATGACTGACAAGTGCTAAGTCATCAAAGATGTGACGAATAGGGTTAAAGTACCCTGTTATCTGCGTGACGCAGAATCAGGTACTAATTGTAAGTGTAGATGATGGTGACGAAAATAGACACCGTTATCATGCTCAATAACCCAATGAGCGTCACGATTGTTACGAAATGTAACCAAAGCCTGACTATTCTGACCATCAACAGATGGTAGAAGACGAACAAACTTAACGTTTGCTGTAAAATTAAAGAAATTTACAAGTGCCTGCCAGGTAGTATCCTGCGGCAGATTTCGCACTAACACTGTGCGAGAATACGCACTTTTCCCAATATAAGTAATATCATTGTCACGAAATTGTGCACAATGATGAAATGTATTCTTTGTCAAAGAATTAACTTTCCCCCTCAACATAGACAAAGTATTTTTAATGGATGACGTATCATCTTGACTGTACTTATAGTGATACCTATCATTACTAAAGGTAGTAGGTTTCCTACATGTCGTAGACATGTCTTGGTTGGGCAAAGTAAAACCTTTGCCGTTAGACTTATTTGTCTCAACCTTCTTATTCAAGTTCCTTCTAACATTAACATTATTTTTCAACTTATTATACTGCTTAGTACTCTCATTTTTAATGTCGACAACATCAAAAGTTTTCTTTAGATCAGTTGTATCCTTAGTATGTTGTACAATAGATCCATCATCCTCATTAGTTTCTGGGATAGTACTCAGAGTGAAGTTGGAAACTACCGTGCCACATGTATTCATTTTGTTGGCACGACGTGTAGCCATCGCAACAACAGTGTTAGCGTTGGTAAAAGATTGCAAATTTTTTTCTCCCATTCATTAATTTCTTTAAGAGTGCAATCCTTACTGCCGTGGATGCGTCCTACGGTAAGATCAGCTGATGGATTCTGTAACATGCACACCTTGACATTACCTGTAAAAAATGGTGTGTTAACATATACTATGGCAGTGGGGTAGTACTCAATAGTACCCCCGAAGGTCATACACCTGATGTGTTCCCCGGTAGCTTAACTGGGGTGAACGAGGGACTGTCGGACTCCGATAATGGTTGATCCCGTATCCCTTAAAACTGAGACCACAGTACCATTTACCAATCCTCTATTGAACATCAGGGTGCCTGTGCCGTCGTTCGCCGAAAGACCAACTGCTGTATAAAGGTGTCCACAATTCAGCACAGTTTCTTTGGCCTTCTGAAAAATAGCATTACAATCATGGCAACTATTTGCCACATTAAAGTTAACAGCACAACATGCAGACGAAGATTGTGACTGATTATTATTATCAGAAACACTAGGGGTCGTACCATCCGTGAGTGCCGCCCCTGCATTGTGATCAAACTGTGATGGTCTACGTGACTGAGACCGTTGAAGAGAATAATCATTTGAATTATCCCGTTGTCCCCTATTGTAACTGTTATCTCGATGTCTCGAGCCACGATTATTACCATTCCAATTGCTGTTATTATTGTAGTTATTTGATCTATTATAATTAGCGTTCTGTTGACTGTTGTTGTAGGTTGATTGCTGTGAATAATTCCTATTCCGTGATCTTCCTCTGTTCAAATCATTTTTATTGTTGAAATTATTATTATTATTATGTCCTTTATGAAAATTGACATTGTAATTTCCCTTGAACCTACTTCTGTCTACGCTATGAGGTCTCGGTTTGTTATTGTTATAATATGCCATATTGGAAGCCACAGGTAGAGGTTCCCTTATCAAAGAGTTAGAAATGTTCGCATTCGGATGCGCATTGCAATAGTTCAATGAAATTTTTTCTAACTCGTCAATGGTAACTGGCTTTCGTTCTTGCAAATATGCGAAGAATGGTGGGCTGACAGAGGATAATACCTTATCCCGTAGCAACAAATCAACTAATTTGTCATATGATTTGTTGACATCTGCCAGTTCAAGCCATCTGTTAAATGTATTGCGTATGTTCGCAATAAAATCTGCAAAATCTTTAGGAGATTCAGGTAAGATGTGTTTAAATTTTAACCTACAATTTTCTTCGTCCAGATGAAACCTTCGTAAAAGTAAGGATTTAATAGCCTCGTAATTATTAGCTATCGCTGGGTCAGCATTCAGAGATGCCGTCAATGGTTCTCCATCTAAAAATTCATTTAACTTAATTACCCATGAATCTATAGGCAAGTGATTTGTTTTGCATGTCTGTTCAAATCTTGATAAAAATGATGATAAATCATCAAAATTTAATTTAAAATGGGGTAATTTAAAGTTGTAAAAATGTTTGTTTTGGTTGGATGAAGACCCATTTTGTGCGTTATCATTCTGGGTTGCAGCAGCACTTTGTGCCTGAAATCTTGCTGTTTCATTCTGAAGACGGGCCATTTCCAATTCGTCTCTCCTTTTTTTTCTTCTTCTTGTCGACGTTCCTCCCTTTCCTGTCTAGCAATTTCTCTTTGCCTATTTTCTTTTTCTATTTCTTTCATTTCACGTTCTGCTTCTTTTCTCTCACGTTCTGCTTATTTTGCTTCATATTTAGCGAGTTCCGCTTCTGCAAACTGACGAAGTTCCTGTGCTTTGTAACCATAATCTTTTCCAATGTTAACAAAATGGTCCAACCCAAGCATCTTGAAGTTAATAGTGTAAGAAATTACAGATCTATAATAGTCAACAATAGAATCTATGTACTTATTTGTAACAGCTCAAGTATGAATACTCAGTATACCTAACTGTAATATCCTCTTAATAATAGTTGTAAGTTCAACAACTATTCAATATTTTATAATAAAATTATATGTAATCAATAATCTATATCATAAATAGTTATGATATTTATTTATATCAGATGCTGTGTTTATTTCCTGCACCTAATATAATTATGAAATAATTATGGGCATTATTCCTCCATGAACTATTTTATTTAATTAAAGAAATGTGAGGAGTCAACAATATAGTACTATGAAAATGTACCAATTACTATGTTATATATATATAGTTTTTTTAATTCAACACCTATTCATGGTGTGAATACCAAAAAATAATTCAATAAATTATTTTAATATAAAATTTTACTTGCAATTATAAAGTTTTGATTTTATGCCTTACTCATGATGTATAAAGTGCTTTGCTAGTTTCTGGAACCACCACTGCAAATTGTTGCAATGTTCTTGATTCATCATCAAAGTTCCCAAAAATTAATTAAATTAATTAAATATATTATTAAAATCAATTCATAGAAATATTATTATTACATAACATTAATGAAGACAATACAAATGATTAACCAAGGCTTTACAGTACAGTAGCACAATACAAAAGTGACATTTTCACAAAAATAAGTGATATTATAAAACCAAGTCTACTAACCGGAAATATAGAAGGGTGAAGGTTAACTGAAGCAAAAGAACATATTTGGCACTACGAATAATGACGTCACAGGACTCATTTGACGATCATACAATACATTTAAATAAAATTAAAGATAGCCAGATTAGAATAAACAGGATAGATTACGAACATATGACTGTAACTGAATAAAAATCAAACTGAATACGGTAAAATACAACGGTTATTTCACAGAACTAGACACCTAACATACAAGGTGAATTAATGCAGGTCCGAACAAAACAATCACCGGTAATGTCTTCGACGCGTTCTTCGCGAAATGCGATTAATTCACGGCCCTAAGGAACGATCGGAATTGAGCTTGACGTTCGAAAAGCCATAAGTTCAATTCCGATTCCCAACCTACCTCCCACTACATGTAAAAAGACAGAAACAATATTTAACATGGCTAAAAAAAAAGAACATGGCGTGGTCGGACAAAAAGGACGAAATATTGTAACGTTTAAAATCAGTTACTTATCTTTTTTTTTTTGGGCAGTAATTCAGTACATTATCTGCTTCGCCAACAGACTCGTAAGCTTGTTTGAAATAATGAAGACGTTAGCAATTCGTTTCCTTTGCTGTTTGAGAGCTGCAAATATTTTTTTTGAAGGGCATTGATTGTTGCTGGCTTTTGCAAACGTTCATACTGTTGTCAAGGGCATGACGTCACCGGTGTTTCGCATAATAATGTCCATTTCGGCTCGAAAGGAAAAATGTTTTATTTTTTTGAGGTTCGCTCTTTTGAAAAGTATCAAGACCACTATTGGCCACCAGTTGTGACGGGTATTATGGTTCCTTCATCTTATATTATTTATTGAATATTAAAGTCACTCTCTTGACGTGGTTAATGTTTGTTATTGATGGTTAGCTCTGACCGTAAGAACATCCCTTCGACGTTCTGATTTGCATATTGTACATTAGTTGATTTCCCCTATGGGAGAGCCATCGTGCTGAGAAAAACGTAAACATTAACAGCTGTGGAACCAAACCCGAAACGTAAGTAAGATATCAAGCCTTCTTTTCTGAGTCCACATGTATTGACGTTCATATAAACGATATCCGACATTCACAAAACTTCATGTACAGTTCAGCATAACAATAAATTCCCAAAAATACCAGTAAGGATCCGTCCGTGTCAAAACAATATGTCAGATGAACATCATGGCTATGTACATGCGCTGCTGTAGTCAACAGCCAGAAATGAGCGCATGAGTTCTTGACAGCTACAAATTGAATCATAATACGATTCTCCTTCCATCATTTAATTTACTTAATAATCTCATTCTTTAGATTAATATCTGAACTGACCCTGAGTTCTATATTGAATTCATATATCGGCTATATACTAAGCCTCTCCTTGGAAGACATACAAGACACGACTTCTCTGCTTGACGGATAGCGTAACAAGGGTCATGTAACCAAGTCACCAAGCGTGACCTTCCCAACGCGAACGCGTCATAATCTTAGCATATATTTCGCGTTCAGTATACCGTAAAATATCGACATATTCTATTAATGTTATTGACCCCTAAACGTTGAGCACGGCTAAATCCCAGCAGACGCCGTCATTTAAAATAACACCGTAACACTGGGAACCTCATCTTGTACCATTAATTGTTACAGAAACCACACATGCTTTAGTGTAGGCTGCCTACAAGGTGACCAGCTGTATTGGTGGATCCATGCTTTAGTGTAGGCTGCCTACAATGTGACCAGCTGTATTGGTGGATCCATGCTTTAGTGTAGGCTGCCTACAAGGTGACCAGCTGTATTGGTGGATCCATTCTTTAGTGTAGGCTGTTTACAAGGTGACCAGTTGTATTGGTGGATCCATGCTTTAGTGTAGGCTGCCTACAAGGGAACCAGCTGTATTGGTGTATCCATGCTTTAGTGTAGGCTGCCTACATGATGGGCCAGCTGTATTGGTGGATCCATGCTCCATAAGGTGATTTAGGGAAATGAATGAATCATACATAATCAGGAATTATCACACTTTACAAAAACACGTACTGATTTAACCGACAGATTCAGGAACATGAATGTATAAATGATACATATTATCAAGAGATTTAATAACATTGCTCTGTGTTAAGGTACTTCAGTTTATTAAAGTCCTTACGCTAGTTGTTAAGTATTCTTTTTGTGTAGTGCTCTTTGTTAAACTCTCATATGTGTAGCCTGGCATCAATGTAGAGGTAAAGGCTTCTTATAAACGCCACACAGGCTACCAGTGACCAAGGTTGTTGAAGTTGTTCATCACTGTAGAAGTATGTCCTTGTTATCTGTAGGAGTGTGGGTGGTTATTTCATAGCACAGTACACCGTTCATACCACACTCAGAAGTCAATGAAACGTTGAAAACGACTGGTGGCGTTTCACATAGTTTAATACTGGACAATAGTGACATACGTTGACATCAGACAATTACACTGTCATATAAGCACATTTAACATCATGCAGATAGCATCAACTCATAGTCTTCAACATCACGAAGACTCAGCATGTAGAACTTCGCTACAAACAAGCCGCGCAAATGGCGCGCTTCAAATGACTACTGTTTTCTGACTTCTTGTGACCAAACCGGTCATGTAGATCTAGCTACAAAATATACCGCACGAATGGCGGGCTACAAAAGACTACTGTTCTCTGATTTCTTGTGACCAAACCGGTGATGTTGATCTAGCTACAAATATTCCGCACGAATGGCGGGCTACAAAAGACTACTGTTCTCTGATTTCTTGTGACCAAACAGGTCATGTAGATCTAGGCTACAAAATAAGCGACTCTTAAATGGCGAGGGTTTCAAATGTCCAATAACAGTCTCCTATATTTAATACATCTCGGCACCCGGAGTAAGCCACCTCTATAATAAAGTTCTGGGCTACAAGATTAGATTCAAAGATATCTTTACGTGACTGCCGTCCAGGAATAAGACACAACACAATTTTCACATCCATGGCTTTACAGACATAAGCCAGAATTATCACTGGGGAAAACTTGAATATCCTCTAACAAAAGGCTCCATTCCCCCGAATAATAGTCAGAGACCAAACGCTGAACTTCTCAGCTCGGAAACCCCAAGTCGACTCTTGGAAAAGACAGTCTTCTCGACCCGCCTAAAATCATCGCGCATGCATAAACCCTGAGTCGAGCTTACCCACGGACAATCCAGAGCGTTCCGCGAAAACACTGCAAGAACGCTCCCTATATGGCCAACTGAATAATACATATCCTAATATGGACAACCGAAAAATGGACATTGTCCAGCCAAGGGAAATAACCACTAAATCTCACCCCGTAACAGAAATATACAACCCGCGGTTTCCCTTTGACCACAGAATACAAAAGTACAAAATCCTCATCTTAAACAGCTAACTGTAACAGTTTACTGCACCCCCCGGGGAAAAAATAATAACATCATTTTTTTAAAACAAAATTACAATGACTGGAAAACCAAAGGAGGGCGGAAGCATAGCAATATGTACCTATAGGTATATAAAGTCATAAACACAAGCGTATAAATAGTACTAAGAAAAAGTAGAAAAGGACGACGGGTAAACAAAGACAAGATGGGATATGAAAAGAGGGAAAAGAGAAGAAGGCAGTTAAATTAAGACATGGTAGTCAATATACAATAAGCAATGCATATAATAATTATATAACCGCGTACATGAAAAACTAAATTAATATACGCACCCAAACAAAACAAGATAATCCAGATAACCGGCCCACCACGCATAAACGAAGCGCAGCTAGAGGGAATCAACACATATATCGCCATAACATAAGGCAATACTGACGCACAATAAAGCGTCTAGTGAGAACAAAAAATTATCTCACAACCTTAGAGAAACCATGTTCTCACAATCGCACAATGAAGTGCTAGTAAAATTACATAACTATGACTTCATATATCCCCACAAAAATATTACAGTATAGCCGTATCTCGCAATGATGATTTACAAACGTTGAGGTGTCATTACCATATATCCTTTTAGCATCAATGTACAGCAATATAGAGACACCTATATATATAACCTCGAAAGGTTATCATATCATACTACCATATATTAACATACTATCATATGGCAATGTACAATAGTCTTAATTAACAAGTAGGAATCCTCGATGTTTGCAGGAGTTCCGGAACATATAATACAGCAGTGGGTACCATCGACCTCTGACGAAGCGTCCAATGTCACAAGATAAGCAAGGATGTCACATCTTAACATAGCTGGCAAACAGTTGAGACTCCTCATTTAACAGCACAGATTCGCTGTTAGACAATACAAATGATACACTATGTTTGATAACCGTAGGATTTTATAATGTACAACAGTCAATCCTACATCTTTATTTATAAAATGTGGCTATGTAAACTTTTGTTCTATGTATGTATATAACTAAACCTTCCTCCGCTACTCTGCAACAATAGCAGAGAAAGTAGTACAGACTATTCTAGAGTCTTAACTTAACAGGATCATAGAAATGTACTACTCGAGTGTTAATCTATAAGCACTATATCTAGTTAACCCTGAAATCTATAAAGAGGTCTAGGAAATGAAAGTTACGTAGAATCATGTGGGCAACGGGACAGTATATCAGCTATTACATTATCCGAACCACGGATAGCTCGTACTGAAAAGTGAAAAGTGAAAAGGGCTGTAGCGTAATAGCATACCGTTGTAGATCATAGTCGTGAGTATACTCATAATACCCACGCCAAAAGGTGAATCTAGAGGATAGTAATGATGACTAAAAGCGTCTTAATGGTTGACATTATGAGATTCTGCATAAGACAAAGGAAATGTCGTTGACAAATGCGTACATCTTAAAGGCTGAACTGAATTTACAGCCTGAGTACCGGACAAAGAAAAAAGCAAGGAGTATACCATAAAGATGCAAAAACTAACAGCAGTAAACTTGGACCTGCGTCGAAGTTTAAAAGTCAAATATGGTAAGTGCGACAAACAGTCTTAAAGAACGAAGATACTGAGCTAACCGACCCAGTAAGAACAGTAAAGAAGTTCATAAAGTACAGATATGTACTAACAAGTGAGTTCGTACATGTAGTAAAGGAAACACTAGTCATTGCAGCAAAGAAGTTGAAATCAACGTGACTGGATATAGATTCCGTCGGAGCCACAAAGTCAGTGTGTGTATCAGACAAAATCTACAGATCTTCTACAATTGTAGTTAAAGAAGAGTTAGAGTTGTGACGTACTGAAGTATGTCGAACTGGGCTAAAAGAAGCACCAAAATTAGCATGATGAACAATCGTATCATCAATACTAGAAGATAGCACCACATTAGTAGAATGTATCACGTTAGAAGAATGAACCTGGGAAAATTTTTTTGGCATTGTCCCTAAGGTAGAAGCAGTAAGGTTAATATGCTGTTCCCAAGCAGCAATTTGTACTGGTGTACAAACCTTTACATCATGTATATGTCCGATAGTCAGGTCGGCGATAGGTGCTCTGAGCAAACATGCGTGATATAACCAGTGAAAAACGGTGTGGCAATGTGGACTATGGCAGTCGGAAAAGTCTCAACTGTACCACCGAATGTCACACATTTCACCATCTTACCAGTTGCACACTATGGATGAACTAGAGACTGTCTAATTCCAACAGTTGTGCATCCAGAATCAAAGAGAACTGACACTGGATTATTGTTCACTAACCCTTTATGAAGTATAAGAGACCCTCTTCCATCATGCACCGATAAGGCAGGAAGAGGAGGTAGAGGATGACCGCAACTCAAGGTAGTTATCGCTGTAGGATTAAACAAAGTTGTGCACTCCGGGCACTGAGATGCTTTCTCAAAATTGAAAGCAGAGCAAGCAGTAACTTTAGGGATAGTATTATCATTGTTACCTTGATTATTAACACCCTGGGGCTCTTGTTGAGATAAGTTAGCTTGGCGAAATGATCTATCATTTGTAGATATATTGTTTTCTTGCAATCTATCGCGTCTATCATCTCTATTGCGACTATTGTTATTTCCTCTATTGAAATTATTGTTCTGGTTTGAATCCCAGTTTTCATAGTTGCGATTGCCATTTTCCCTTTGATCAGAATATCTATTAAATGGGTTTTGTTGTCTCCGTGAAAAATTATTATAGGTTGGATAGTTTTTATTGAAGCTACCCCTACGAAAGTTTCCATAATTGTTGGAACTAAAATTTTGAGGCCTGTTAGATTGCCTCCAGTTCCTTGAAGAAGAATCATCATTAGATGGACCCCCTTGATTCTGTCCAAAATTACGATTACTCTTCCTATCAAAATTGTGCTGAGCACCTTGATATTTACGACGAAAATTAGGACCATATGTTGCTGCTGAAGCCACAGGTAAACCTTCTTTGACTTTAGAATTGCTAACAGTTACATTTGGTTGTGCAGTGACATACTGGCAACAATATTCTTCCATATCTTTTAAGTTCTTAGGCTTCTTCTTCTTCGATCCTTAACCACCGACCGTCAAAGCAGTCAGTGGCCATCACGCCTAGTGGCGTCTTGTAGGGCAACAACAAATTGATTCCACTTTGCAAGGTCGGTGGCCATCCTTCGTACAGTGCCCCAACTCTGGTTCATTCTTTGCATCTCAGCCTCCACAGTCCTCCGCCAAGTTGTTTTTTGTCGGCCTCTCTTTCGCTTTCCTTCAGGGGTCCAAAGCATAGCTGTTCTTGTGATGGCATCGGGGTCTCTTCTGAGGACATGACCAACCCAGCTCCAGCGTCTGCCAGCTATGATGGTATGCATGTCCTCTTGCTTGCTACGAGTAAGCAGATCTTGGTTGGTGATGGTATTCGGCCAAAAGATTCGATGAATTTTTCTTAGGCATGTTGTGTGAAAAGAGGACAATTTTGACATTTCTTTCTCTGTGACTCTCCAGCATTCCGCACCATAGAGAAGCACAGAAAGCACGCAAATCTGGTATAATCTTAATTTTGTGCTTGTGCTGTATTGGGAGGACTTCCAGATGTTATTTAGGCTAAAGAAGGCTGTTCTTGCCTTATTCATTCTGATGTTGATGTCTTTGCCTGCCCCACCGTCTGGTGTTACTATGCTTCCTAGGTATGTGAAGGTATCTGTCTGTACCAGTTGCTAATTCCTTACTTATATGGGCTCAGGGTTGTTCACATTGAGCGTCATGACCTCAGACTTCTTTAAATTGATGTTCAAGCCCACCTGCTGGCTAAATTTATTAAGTCTATCCGTTTTTTCCTGGATGTGTTGATGTGAATGTGCCAGCAGTGCAATGTCATCTGCATATTCCAGATCTTCCAATGTTGAAAATGTAGTCCATCTTATTCCTCTTGGACTGCCCTCTGTTGTCTGGCGCATCACCCAGTCTATGACTGTTAAAAATAGAGTGGTTGATAAGGGGCATCCCTGTCGTACTCCTGTCTTCACCTCGAAGGTTAGGTTGCTCTGCCCAACACTACACGTAAAGTTGGCATAGAGGCTTTTTATGATTGACACTATGCAGCTTGGAATTGCATAAGCCCTCAGTATTTTCCATAAACTGTCCCTATGTATGCTGTCAAAATCACAGGAGACATCAACTTATCATATGTCAGAATGGCAGAAATGTCACAGTAAAAGCTTACATATACAGTGTAGATAAATCACAGGAGACATCAACTTATCATATGTCAGAATGACAGAAATGTCACAGTAAAAGCTTACATATACAGTGTAGATAAATCACAGGAGTCGACAACTTATCATATGTCAGAATGGCAGAAATGTCACAGTAAAAGCTTACATATACAGTGTAGATAAATCACAGGAGTCGACAACTTATCATATGTCAGAATGGCAGAAATGTCACAGTAAAAGCTTACATATACAGTGTAGATAAATCACAGGAGTCGACAACTTATCATATGTCAGAATGACAGAAATGTCACAGTAAAAGCTTACATATACAGTGTAGATAAATCACAGGAGACATCAACCTATCATATGTCAGAATGGCAGAAATGTCACAGTAAAAGCTTACATATACAGTGTAGATAAATCACAGGAGACATCAACTTATCATATGTCAGAATGGCAGAAATGTCACAGTAAAAGCTTACATATACAGTGTAGATAAATCACAGGAGACATCAACTTATCATATGTCAGAATGACAGAAATGTCTCAGTAAAAGCTTACATATAAAGTGTAGATAAATCACAGGAGACATCAACTTATCATATGTCAGAATGGCAGAAATGTCAGAGTAAAAGCTTACATATACAGTGTAGATAAATCACAGGAGACATCAACTTATCATATGTCAGAATGACAGAAATGTCACAGTAAAAGCTTACATATACAGTGTAGATAAATCACAGGAGACATCAACTTATCATATGTCAGAATGACAGAAATGTCACAGTAAAAGCTTACATATACAGTGTAGATAAATCACAGGAGTCGTCAACTTATCATATGTCAGAATGACAGAAATGTCACAGTAAAAGCTTACATATACAGTGTAGATAAATCACAGGAGACATCAACTTATCATATGTCAGAATGACAGAAATGTCACAGTAAAAGCTTACATATACAGTGTAGATAAATCACAGGAGTCGTCAACTTATCATATATCAGAATGTCAGAAATGTCACAGTAAAAGCTTACATATACAGTGTAGATAAATCACAGGAGTCGACAACTTATCATATGTCAGAATGGCAGAAATGTCACAGTAAAAGCTTACATATACAGTGTAGATAAATCACAGGAGTCGACAACTTATCATATGTCAGAATGACAGAAATGTCACAGTAAAAGCTTACATATACAGTGTAGATAAATCACAGGAGACATCAACTTATCATATGTCAGAATGGCAGAAATGTCACAGTAAAAGCTTACATATACAGTGTAGATAAATCACAGGAGACATCAACTTATCATATGTCAGAATGGCAGAAATGTCACAGTAAAAGCTTACATATACAGTGTAGATAAATCACAGGAGACATCAACTTATCATATGTCAGAATGACAGAAATGTCACCGTAAAAGCTTACCTATACAAAGTAGATAAATCACAGGAGACATCAACTTATCAAATGTCAGAATGGCAGAAATGTCACAGTAAATGCTTACATATACAGTGTAGATAAATCACAGGAGACATCAACTTATCATATGTCAGAATGACAGAAATGTCACAGTAAAAGCTTACATATACAGTGTAGATAAATCACAGGAGACATCAACTTATCATATGTCAGAATGACAGAAATGTCACAGTAAAAGCTTACATATACAGTGTAGATAAATCACAGGAGTCGTCAACTTATCATATGTCAGAATGACAGAAATGTCACAGTAAAAGCTTACATATACAGTCTAGATAAATCACAGGAGACATCAACTTATCATATGTCAGAATGACAGAAATGTCACAGTAAAAGCTTACATATACAGTGTAGATAAATCACAGGAGTCGTCAACTTATCATATGTCAGAATGTCAGAAATGTCACAGTAAAAGCTTACATATACAGTGTAGATAAATCACAGGAGTCGACAACTTATCATATGTCAGAATGGCAGAAATGTCACAGTAAAAGCTGACATATACAGTGTAGATAAATCACAGGAGTCTTCCACTTGGTAGTGGCTGTACAAGAGCGAGAAGCTCAGCCAGTCCTAATAAAACAACAATGTCATGTCATCCTGACCTATGTCACTAGGTCAAGGTCTTTCCATATCATCTTCACGTCTGTCTTGAGTTATCTTCTCCTAATATTTCTTGATCGTCCTCTGCCTCTGTTACCATGGTGATATGTGACCAAATCTTATATTCAATCTTTACATTTTCCTGTGCCATACTTCAGCCCTCTCATGTGCCATTATTTCTATATCTTGTCACCGGCTCTATATAGTACTTTTTTCGCTTTATCTAGTCATTGTCATTCAACCCGGTTGACCTGACCGTTTGACTTGTTTAACCTTCTTTGTAGCGTATAGATTTGTTTCGACTACAGGACAGGCTACAGGATTAAGAGTAGCCGCTAAGACTAAAGAAGTGTAAAACTCCAACATACTACAGGAAGCCTAAAGCTTAGGAGTTTTCCCTTGTGAAATAGTAGAAGTATTCAGTACGCTGTAACTTCATCTACTCGAGGGATAGCTGTACCGTTACATATTTGCAGTAAAGTACGGCCTTTTCTGTGCATCGAGTATGTGTATTAATTCACCTGATAGTGGGGCACGTTGTAATGTGTATATTTTGTCATTTGTATTTGACATGTATACATTGCTTGTGGATGTACAGTTGCACATGTGACTGGCAACGTCATCACTTAAAGGAACTTACCACATAAACCACAACTGCAAGAGCTATCAAGTGCTTTCTGCGGGTTTCACCTCGAGGAACCAACAGCAGAGATACCCCCATGATCCCCAGGGAGCAGGGAGTTTATGGTGATGTCCTCGTGTATATATTTATTATATCAATATTCTAGTACGTTTTCTAGGTATATTTATTATATCAATATTCTAGTACGTTTTCTAGGTATATTTATTTTATCAATATTCTAGTTCGTTTTCTAGGTATATTTATTATATCAATATTCTAGTACGTTTTCTAGCTATAATTATTATATCAATATTCTAGTACGTTATCTAAGTATAATTATTATATCAATATTCTAGTACGTTTTCTAAGTATAATTATTATATCAATATTCTAGTACGTTTTCTAGGTATAATTATTATATCAATATTCTAGTACGTTTTCTAGGTATATTTAAATTTATGTATAAATATACAATGTTGCAATTGTCATCTTCCGATGTCCAAAAGCACTTGATGGTCCAGATGTAATGCTCAGGGATATGGGCAAAACTCTGAGAAAGATAAAGTGGTGTTGTAATGTGTACAATTAATAATTTTGTATTTTTACATTAAACTTGTGTAAATCGGTTTGTGGATGTACAGGTTCATTCGAGGCTACCAATCTCAACATAAGATTCATGAGCCAGCACAACAAGTAGAAATGTATCACTTTTCAACATGTGCACAATATATCCCTTACCAGCCGCACACTAAGTTACAAGACAAGCATGCAAAGAAAATTGATGTTTTGATTGAAGAAGAGTTTACCAGAAGACTTACTTTATCCAAAGCTGAAGATTTCAAGTTGAAGATTGCCGAAGATCCCATTTCTGTGGATCTAGAAGAAATAAAGATAAATTTGAAGATGGGGTTAATTGAACTACAATTTTCAGCAGTTTATCAAAATAGGCACAGAGAAAGCAGCCTGTGTGATTTCTGTAAGTCAGTGTGCCGTGTACTGGAAAAGAGCCTACAGTAATCTGACAGCTTGTTGTAACCTTATAGCTGTTCTCTGATTTGCTAGCTAAACGTGCATTATACCAACTGTCTATTTCTGCAACGTACCATTTTGTCCCCGTCTTCTTTTCTTTAGCCAACGCTGTGTTTACCACCTACTTAGAACTGTCAGTCATAGCAGGAAACAAATCCCGCTATGTTACACCTCGTTCCACTCACGCGAGCTCATCTGTCAATCATATAATACTCGACAGCCAGACAGAACGTGAGAGTCGGAACAGGCCCTTTGAAGTTTACCCAGGGAAATCTAGAATCCTGAGTAAACTTTGATCTGGGAACACGGGCATCCTTTAAGGAATCCCGCTAGTGAACAGAAAGTCTGTTGATGTCGGTCACCACTCTAGACGAGAACTGCTGGAAAGACCGAGACGTAAGTCTTTGAAATTGCATCTCTGTTTCTGAATTTTTTATCTCAAAAAGGAGCACACAGGAGCGCAAGATAACGCATTAGAGATCAAGGAAAATGTAATGATATATGAACTACTGTTTCTATAACCCAACTATCAGTCGTCACTCAGAATTTGAGAAGAATCTATCGCGCAGCCTTAAACCATTTCTTTTCGATTGTTTTTGTTTAAAAAGTGATTCGTGGAGATTTAATTCTGTATTTCTGGTAAATAGTGCTAAGTGTTAGAAGTATTTTACAGTGATGGCATTTAAAGTTAAACACTTAAATACTTTAAACATACAGTTAAATACTTCACTTAGATCGTTTTCTTGCTAGTAAGGCGAATAAAATCAAATAACGCGTAGCGGATTCCATAACCAGATATTCAATTAAAATGTTAGATTACGTTCCCTACCGCTACCTAGTAGAGACGAGACTATAATTTGTGTTTACAGTGTAGACGGTGAACCAGACCGAACGTAGAGGTGTTAGAACGACTGACATTGGGAGGGCAGAATACGGATTATATTTCATTTTTTTATTATTATTATAGCGTCTATTATTTTTATAAATGTCATACGACAAATTACTAGACACCGACTATTTACTAGATACTAAATGATAGGTGATGATTTGTACGTGGCGCATTGTAAGAAGAAAATAATAACTAACACACTGTGTGTGTGACTGCCTGCCGCGAGAAGCGGCGGAAGAGTCTTCATTGACTCAGTTCGACCGACCTCTGCGAAAAACGGTGTCTATGTGTAAGGCGTAGGTAAAAACACCGTGTATCTTTTAAATTCGTCAGGATTTGACAGAGGGGATGAGAGACTATCGTCTCCTCTTCTATACATGCTTATATTTACATAGAGTGATAGCATGTTCCCATAAAATGTTCCTTGTATTTTAGCAGACCTGATCCCAAGTGGACGAACCAGCGGTTTTTTCTTTCCCCTTTCCATTTCCTTGGTTAAGCGTGTACAAGCCGAAGATACTGTATGAATATAAATTATCCTACTGGACTTGTAAAATCCAGGATACTATTTTATCAGCCAACAGTGGCGTATACCTGATACATTATTATTATTTTTCCCAACACCTGACAGTTGTAATCCAAGTGTTGTGCTAAAATATACACTGTGCAGGACTGGCACTTTGACAGAGTCGGCCGATAGAAAATCCTTCATCGTCATTTGTAACAACTGGATTTTTCAAGAACTCTAGTAGTGTTCCCCTCCCTTAAAACGGTAAACACCAAGGACCCTCACATATTCAATATTTATAGTAAACCCCTACATCCAAATAGACGTTCCAGCTGAGCGGGAAACAAGACTGTTTTCCCCGCCCGTCCTCAACACTGCAAGAGTCGTCGCAACGAAATTATTCAGTTGTAGTTCCTGCATCTAGAATCACATTCCCCTGTGCACACATCGGAAGAACAGTGCTAGTTTATATGTTAGAACAGTGAAGACAACCCTGTAGGATTTATTTATTTCTAGGATTTATCGTGGACCTTAACTTATTTAGCGTTCACCTCATTAGTTTGTTGTTTTCGGGCTGAACTGGGGCCAATTTGTGTTCTCAGGACCCATCTGTTGTCGGTGTATAGCGTTGACGTCATGTAACTTTGACAAAAAACTGAAAAAGACAAACTTCTCTGCTAAGTATCGGGTCTCCTGATATAACACTAGGCGACCTCCGCTTCCATCCACCACTTTATCTTTCTCATAGTTTTGCCCATATCCCTGAGCATTACATCTGGACCATCAAGTGCTTTTGGACAGCGAGGACATCACCATAAACTCCCTGCTCCCTGTGGATCATGAGGGTATCTCTGCTGTTGGTTCCTCGAGATGAAACCCGCACAAAGCACTTGATAGCTCTTGCAGAGGTCGTTTATGTGGTAAGTTCTTTTAAGTGATGAAGTTGCCAGTCACATGTGCAACTGTACATCCACAAGCAATTTATACATGTCAAATACAAATGATAAAATATACACATTACAACGTGCCCCACTATCAGGTGAATTAATACACATACTCGATGCACAGAAAAGGCCGTACTTTACTACAAATAGGTAACGGTGCAGCTATCCCTGGAGTAGATGAAGTTACAGCGTACTGAATACTTCTACTATTTCTCAAGGGGAAACTCTTAAGCGTTCGGCTTCTTGTAGTATTTTAGAGTTTTACACTTCTTTAATCTTATCGGCTACTCTTAATCCTGTAGCCTGTCCTGTAGTCGAAACTAGTCTATACGCTACAAAGAAAGTTAAACAAGTCAAACGGTCAGGTCAACCGGGTTGAATGACAATGACTAGATAAAGCGAAAAAAGTACTATATAGAGCCGGTGACAAGAAATAGAAAGAGCACAGGAGAGGGCTGAAGTATGGCACAGGAAAATGTAAAGATTGAATATAAGACCTGGTCACATATCACCATGGTAACAGGGGCAGAGGACGATCAAGGAATATTAGGAGAAGATAACTCACGACAGACGTGAAGGGAATGAAGATGAGACGGAAAGACCTTGACCTGGTGACCTAGGTCAGCATGACATGACATTGATGTTTAATTAGGACTGGCTGAGCTTCTCGCTCTTTTGTAGCCAATACCAAGTTGAAGACTCCTTTGATTTATCTACACTGTATATGTAAGCTTTTCCTGTGACATTTCTGCCATTCTGACATAATAAGTTGAAGTCATGAGCTACAGTTTCTCCAGCTTGGCTTGCATTTAAAGGATCATCGCAGCTGATCCGAAACTATTAGTAAAAAGCGCGTGGCATACTGAGCATTCCCCGCCATCCAAGGGATGGGGGGGGGGGGGGCGCTCAAACTATACAGAGCTAAAATACTGTGCTCTGGTTCTGGGCTGTCCCAAGGAATTGTCACGTCCTGCACAGAGCCACTTCTTAGCTCCCCCTGCCTATCACTGGGTCCATAGTGAGAACCTCCTGCATGCAGTCAACCAAGTCAAAGCCAAAGAATTACGTCTAAAGCTCAAGTGACTTCTCCAAGCTTAGTGTGCAAGGCTGAGTTCTCAACAAGTTTCACCACAGGCGGAATCCCTAGAAGTACGTGGATGAATTCAAGAATCACTGAGGTAGTAATTGGCACCACAGACAGAGGTTCACTTCCACATATCTATATTGTAGCATTGTGTCTAGTTGGTGGTCATATGAGGATGCCTCCAGATATGCCTCCATGCAAAAGACATGGCATAAAGTATATGCTCCTTAGAAAGTTGAAGGGTGATGATAATGATGGTGATGATGATGATGATAATGATGGTGATGATGATGACTAGTTAACTAACTTATTCTTCCTCGTTCACCCTCAGATGTCAACATGAATAAGTTCAAAGGTCGCAGTGGTCAGCCTGAGGCTGTTGATATCTCCGTAGATTTTCTCCAGGAATGGTACTGGTGATGGCCATATGCGTTTTCTCTGTTTCTTATATGTTGGGCACCTTTGAAGCAGATCATCGGCAGTCATTTTATCGGCGCCGCAGTCACACTCATCAGTAGTAACTTATTCGATTGTGTTCTTTCTTTCTTAAAAACAGGGATACAAAATTAGGGGAGGGGGGGGGAAATTGATGAAGTTGCAAACAGAAAGGGGGAGGGGGGGGGGGGGGGGTCTGAAGTTTTGTGACGAAATGTGACAAAATTGTGTGACGTCATATGAAGAGATTTGGACATAGGGTCTGTTACCTATCCTGTTAAAAAGAAAAAGTTAAATCACAAAAACTTCAACAAACATGGACAGGTCAATTTAAGTTATAAGTTAGAGTTGATGGCACGTGACAGGAGGACTTGGCATGAGTTTGTTGAAGGTCGATTCTCCTTGGAGAGCTAAAGGGTATTGAATGATTGATGTGGTCAAAAAATGATGCCCTTATAAGGAGTTATTTGTAAACAATGTTACATCCTTAAATACAGTACACTTTATTTAGTCTGCTTTTTTGTTTTTCATGATGTGTATTACATTATTTTAAAACAAGGAAAAATATAAGGCATCACGCCGAAAGAGGAGGGTGTCCTAATTGTGTGACGTTGTGTGACGATAGGGGAGGGGTGTTTAGAAAAATGGGACGTCACACTTGCTTGTTTCATAAATGAAGTATTTACTTTTACCCGCAATAATTAACTATGATCATAATAATTTAATTGTATCCGCAATAGTTATAATGTTTACGCACTAGTTAATGTATTACATTATTGTTGAGTACCAAAATGTTGACTCAAATGTTGAAGGTGATGTCTTTGTTGTGGAGAAGATGTAGAGGTATTCAAATACTGGCACTTGAAGTGTAGAGTATCACCCTCAGACTCCAGAGGCGTAGAAATATGGTGTCTTTGGTCTGGTTTGTGTATACATGTTGTAAGTGTGTAGCTAAACAGTTAGCAGGACAGTCCACACAGGACGTCACGTAAACACACGACGTGGAAGTCAATTAATCTGGTAACAGCTGGTTACGTTTCGAAACATTTATTGAGACGCCACAATAGTTACGATGACATTGACGATCAATCACAAGCAATGTAAATCATATCAATCAGTATAAGGTAAGGTTCCCTCAATAAATGAGCATTAAATTAAGCTGATCTCATGGATATGATAGCTTCAGCAGATTCAGCTCATTCATCAAAAATATGCGAGTTAATCAACTGTTTCCTGATACAAGTAGATCAGATATGTAGGCATGTTTAAATACCAGCCGCACGAACAAGGCGGACTATGAACTCAGTTCACGTTGACCTTCTGTGGACATATTTTATAAGTCTAACCTTCGTAAAGGCGTCTTCGCTGGCATAACGAAGTTCAAGGAACATAATATTAATTGTTCTGTGGGCATAAATAGCCTGAACCATAGATATATTAGGCATCGAGATATCTGGTGTGCTTCTAGTAATGAAGTCTCTCCCCGCCTGACAGTGCGAAACGAGTCGAACAATAATGTCTAACCTCACCGACTACAGGACTGTAAAGTTTCTTTCACACTGTAAAGTGTCAATTTGTAAAGAAGTGTGGTGTGTTCTTTTTCTTCTGTAAAGATGTGTACAGAGTTGTTGAGTTCAGGCATGCTCCAGTCTACCCAGCTGTAAATGGGTAACTCACCCTAGTCCTGAGTTAGGGAAGGCAAAGGCAGCTGTAAACAGTAGTTTCCCTCTAAGGCTCCAGGGGAAGCAGGCCCTAAACTTGGTCACTTCAACCGACGCAGGATGGTGTAGATATGGAGTAGAAGTGTAGAGTGTGATTAACGCGAATGGTGTACTGTTCGTGTTCTGACCAATCTAATCACTCATTCACTTGTGTCTACAAGGCACCAATGCAGACTGCTGGATCTTTGTTTACACAATTTATTCAGACACACACACTGGGACATAACAAGTACATCATGGGTATGTTGACACATCAATTTGCAGGCATACATAGTAGATCCAAAGTCATGACACATTCATAAATAATGGGTAGTACATCAATAGCTTCCAATGTCATGATATATTATGGCCGCATCCCCTATCTGACTAAACGCGTCAGTGAAGGCGGATCGGTAAGTCTACAGTTGCTTTACGTCCATAGTTTATAGCATATTATGATACCACGATAAGGGGGTTTCTATCAAAATTGAGATCTCCTTGCCACTGTCCGAGTAATAAGATACATGCCCCGTTCTTTGGACAGTGATGTAAAATATGATGATAGGAATGTAACATGGCCGCCTTCCTGAGTTGTCGCTCACTCACTCATAGGAGGATATATCTAAGCCAAAGTTAATTTGAAATGCATATGGATAATTTCCTAAAGCTTCTCCATACAGTTCTGCAGTAATCCAGTTACCTCACGTAGATATAACTACAGTATGGAAGCCCATCATCTTCGTCGATACAAACATGACCCTAGCGTTGCGAAGCACAAAATTCCAGCTAGGCCTAACCGACCTGAGATCATCAAAATAGGGACTGGCATTACATGGAGTCCGAATCATACATGGTACCGTACCTTAGGAGAGTCTCTAACACAAACTCTAGTAGAGACACAATCTCCTATAGAAGAAAAACCACTTCATAAATCATTTTTCCTTAAGAATGTACCAGCCCTAGAAAATGCGTACCCGCCATTGTAACGGTACATCGGAACTCATCACGACTTGTCAAGACAACTCATACTTCCGCTAGAGCGGCATAACAAGAATATAGTCCTGCCTACCCATCCAAAATATACAATATAGGACTGATTCTACTTGTACTAATAATATGTAATACATATGAATTCAGGCCATAAACATAATAAGCAAATTAATCTATTTTCTGGCCCTAAAAATAAGTACAGACATGAGAGCAATATCCATGCGCCGGATCAATATCAAGAACGATTACTCCTATAATCAAAAGTGTGAATCAAACATGGATTATCTCGCTTTACCATAGACAGCATTTTCATACACAAATGAATGAATGTCTATATCTTTTCCATATTAAATAGCCATATCGATTTTTGTAATATGTGCGTCAAAATATTCACGCAACAGATTACCACACCCCTCGGGAAAAAAAAAATGGTACATTTTTTTTTTTTTAAATACATCTAGGAGCAACATACAATAGGCTCACAACGCACCAATAACAATGCGCAGATGATAAGTATAAGTTTTATGACCATAGAGAAAGTACTTCTCTAAGTATAAATATTTCCCGAGAGGTGTCACCAACGGATACTACAATATTAGCAATGACACAATGTATACATTAGTTTATAAATAAATTTCATCTAAGATATCTTAACATCATGATCATCAAAGACGAAAAAACATTGAAAGATCAGCGGTGAATAAATATCAATGAACCGCTAAGTAGTGTTACAATCAATATATGATATATTACATATGTATACACATTCCAACATAGGAACAACTGTATCAAAGTTGTATAACAGTTATGAATCATGTGGGCATCTAGACAAAATATCTGCCATCACATTTTCTGACCCACGGATAGCTCGCACCGAAAAATGAAATGGCTGTAGAGCAATCGCGTATCGCGTTGATCTCGCGCTCTTCAGATTTTTACTCTGAATAGCTGTAAGAGCTTTCTGGTCAGTTTCCACAATGAAATGCGCGCCAAGAAGAAATCTTTGCAGTTTAAGGATTGACCAAACCATAGCCAATAATTCACGGTCTAGGACCGAGTAATTCTTCTCTGCGGCATTTAATTTCCAAGAAATATACATCACAGGATGCAGAGTTCCAGAGTACTCTTGCATTAGTGCAGCTCCAATCCCGGTGGATGAAGCGTCACTACGAAGAATAAATGTCTTATCCTTAGAAGGCAATACTAGGATAGGTGAAGTAGAAAACATAGTTTTAACCTTATCCAAAGAGGATTGACATTCTTGAGTCCAATGGACTACATTAGGAGACCCTTTCTTTAGCAAGGAAGAAAGAGGTGACATAATGGAGGACAGATTCGGAATGAATCGTCCATAAAATTGTATTAGACCTAAGAGACTTCGCACTTGCTTTTTAGTCTTAGGAATAGAAATGTTAAGTATCTTACTTGTATTATGGTCTTCTGTTTTTAGGAACCCATGACAACACGGTGTCCTAAGAAAGATATTTCGCTAAAACCAATACATGCTTTCGATGGTTTCGCTGTCAGGTTATGCTCGCGTAAGATAGATAATAGTTCATTTATCCCATTATAGTGATCGTTCCAAGTATCACTGAAAAGACAGATGTCATCAAGATACGCAATGACATCTGAGCGATGAGATAGGATTCGACGCATCATGCGTACGAATGTTGCAGGGGCGTTCATAAGACCGAAAGGCATGAAATTCCATTGGAATAGACCCCTAGGCGTCGAAAAAGCAGTAAACGGTTTGGCGTGTTCGGATAATGGAACTTGCCAATATCCCTTAGACAAATCGAGTTTAGTAAAGAAATGAGAATTCGATAGTCTCGTAAGTAGCTCTTCTAGTAAAGGCATAGGTTCAGCATCAAATTTAGTCACTTGGTTCAATTTGCGATAATCCACGCAAAGTCGTATGTTATTGTCTTTTTTTCGTACAATAACCATCGGCGAAGAATATGCTGATGTGGATGGTTCAATAATTTTTAACTCTATCATCTCATCCAACTCTTTCTCTACCTGTGCTTGAAAATGTATCGGGATAGGATACGGTCTGACTCTTATAGGACTATGGTCAGTAAGAATAATGTCATGTTGAATGACATCAGTTTGACTAGGAATGTCAGTAAGGACATCCTGAAATTGTTCTAACATAGTAGAAACTTGTTTCTGCTCTCCTGGAGATAATTCTGGAGAAATTGCAACATCTTTCCATGATTCATTAGAGTGAAGAGGAATCATTGGAAAGGGTAAATTTACATCCGAGAAACTCGTTTCCTCATCCTGTATTACTGACAGAGATGAGTACTGTCCATGTTGGACTGGAAAATCGTCCGCTGCCTGGAAAACAGGTTGTAAATAATCAGGACGTTCATGGAATTCCGTGAGCATGTTGATGTGGAAGGTTTTACGCTTCCCGTCAATATCGACGATATAGTCAACATCGGAAACTTTTGATATTATATCGTACGGACCTTTCCAAGAAATAAGAAGTCTATTTTCCCTACAAGGTAGCAAGACAAATGCTTTGTCACCTGGACAAAGTTGTCGCAAACATCTCTTTTTATTGGCAAATTCCCTTGCCTTCTGTTTCGCAAATTCAGAAGAAGCAGTTGCCAATTTGCATGCTTCAATAATCTTGTGTCTAAGTGCGATGACATATTCATAAGAGGATTTTGTGTCATCGACAATATTATCAGCAGTTATAAGATCATGAAGTAAGGACATAGGACCTCGCGGTTTCGCACCAAAGACAAGTTCAAAGGGAGAAAATCCTGTATGTTCGTTGGCGACCTCTCTATATCTTTTCCATATTAAATAGCCATATCGATTTTTGTAATATGTGCGTCAAAATATGCACACAACAAGGACACAATAGGAAGAGCAGTTTTACCTTTATGTTCGAAAAACACCACAATTCCAACCGTCTCCAGACGTTAGAATTACACACATGGGATTAATATGAATAATCTTGCCATCAAAATCACAGAAGGTCCTTTCCCATGATGAAAGAATACTCAGGGACGCAAGAACATATCTTGTCCCGACACAGATCACATCTCGACCGAGATCTGCCACAAACTAAATGGGCGGAAGCTTGTTCAATCTACAACCAAAAGACAGACATGCGCAGAGAACAATTCCCGTGAGAACAATTCAGAAAAGTACGTAGCTATGATCCTATACTGAGAACGACATATAAAATCGAGCCTTATAAGGAAAGAAATAGCAACATTGCAGGTTGCAAACCATTTCTAAGAAAAGTAGACCTGTACGCTCCTTAAAAGGACATGAACCGTGATCGGTATGACATTATACCGGCAACCTTCGGTCACCAGAAAAGATAACTACACAAAGTAAAACAGTGAGTTCATTTCCCGAGTTCTATCCCTTGCATAAGGCAAAATTAGCGTACACTGTTAACGTTGCATAATTCTTATGTGTAACATATTACCGCAACCTCCCGATAAAAAAATAATGTTTCTTTTTTTTTAAATATCCAAGAGCAAGCTAGAAGCGGCTCAAAACGCACGAATGATGCGCGGATAAATAGACAAACTGCCCAACATGAGGCTAAATCGACACATGGAGTGTCACTTGAGAATATATCTCAACAGAAAAAATATGTCTCAAAAAATATATACGTATATCGGGGAGGTGCCACCAACACACATCACGCTAGCATGTAAACATAATATACATATGCAAGTGTAATAATAATCATTATCAAATAGTGGTGTCATACTCTAATACCGCTTCAAAAGTATGGACACATGTGATAGTAAATATTACATTACTTAAACATATAATAATATTACAATACATAATGAAATAAGTTAAAAATATATGAAGATCTAGGACAAGGCGTAATGGATACAGCTTCTGTCTTGTCCTAGGTAAGTACATCCTCCATAATTCTACATGCTTGACAAGGAGTAAGGTAACTTCTCAGATCATCAATGACTTGCTGAGAAAATACAATCAATATAATTCTATTTAACAACCATTAGGATTCCTAATATACAATACAATATTATAAACAATTGTGGCCGAGTAAACTTTCGGCCCTTATATTGTCTACGTAGCCTTCTTCTGTTATATTAAAGATGGTAACAAAAGAAGATGATAATAAAGCACAATAGTATGAGTTCACATAAAGTGAGGACAGGTGTGCTAATGTATTATAATAATATAAGAGTGTTATATGTTCAAAGTATATCTGGAAATATAGGACATAAATATTAGTTAGGAATCATGTGGGCATCTAGACAGAATGTCAACCATCACATTATCCGAACCACGGATAGCTCGTACCGTGAAGTGAAAAGGTTGAAGAGCAATGGCATATCGAGTGGATCTTGAACTCTTCAAGTTCTTAGTTTGAATAGCTGTAAGAGCTTTCTGATCAGTTTCTAGAATGAAATGTGCGCCCAGGAGGAATCTTTGTAGTTTGAGAATTGACCAAACCATAGCCAACAATTCACGGTCTAGAACCGAGTAGTTCCTCTCTGCCGCATTTAGTTTTCTAGAAATGTACATAACAGGATGCAGAGTTTCAGAATATTCCTGCATAAGTGCTGCTCCGATCCCAGTGGATGAAGCATCACTTCGAAGAACAAAAGTCCTATCAAGAGTAGGTAATCTTAAGATGGGAGGAGATGAGAATACAAGGGGATTGACATAAGTCTTGGGTCTGGCCATGAAGGAGTCACAGGAAGAAGATGAAACTTGGCAGATTTAATGTTTATCATATTTGCACTGAATGTGTAAAGTACGCGTTTGTTTCTTCAATGGGTTTTCCCGCTACGTTGCACGGCGCAATGTACCCTATTGACCTGATCTGCTGCTCCAAAGATTTGACAAAACAATGGAAAAGAAGGAGGCCAGAGTTGTGATAAAATTTCTGATGTTTCAGAAAAAAACACCTACAGAAATACACAGGGAGATAGAACCAGTGTTTCGTGATTCTTGTCCTTCATATACTTCGGTAAAAAAAACTGGTGTCAACAGTTTAAGTGCGGCCGCTCAAATGTTGCTGATCTGCCAAGATCTGGTAGACCAGCCTCAGAGTGCAACGATGAAAATGCAACAAGAGTGAAGAAAATCATTGACCAGGATCAAAAAATGACAATTGTGGAGATAGCTAGTAGAGTAAAACTAAATGAAAGAACAGTTTATAGAATTTTATACAACAGACTGAACATGAGAAACGTGTGTGCACGCTGGGTTCCGCGACTGTTGACACGTGAACAGAAGCAAACGAGGGTAAATTGCTGTCAACAGTTGCTCAAAAAGTGTCAGTTAAAAATCTTTTTGGAGACCATGGTGACAGTAGATTCGACTTGGGTACACCATTATGACCCCGAATCCAAAATTGCCAGCATGCAATGGAAAATTCCAGGCTCCCCAACACCTGTCAAGCCGAGGGCACAGAAATCTGCAGGAAAAGAAATGCTGACTATTTTTTGGGACAGCAAAGGTGTCCTTTTGAAAGATTATCTGCCTCGTGGCAACACAGTTAATGGACAGTACTATGCAGATCTTCTCACAAAACTAAGAACGGTTGTGACCAGGAAACGAGGGATAACGCGCACTCAAAATCTTCCTTTGCTTCAAGACAACGCGCCCTCTCACAAAGCACGGCTTGTGCAGCTAGCAGCCAACGATTTGAATATTGAAATTCGTCCACACCCACAATATGCTCCAGATTTGGCTTCATCAGACTTTATTCTATTCCCAAATCTTAAAAAACAGCTAAAAGGAAATCATTTGACAGCGATGAAGAGGTTATACTGGCATGTAATGACTGGTTTAGTTTGAAAACTAGGGTGTTCTACTCCCAAGGTCTTTTCAAAGTCAAGCAGAGATGGCAGAAGTGTGTCAATTCAGACGGTGGCTATATTGAAAAGGAATAAACAATATACAAAATTTCAGCTCTCTGTGACATGTCCTTCATGGTCAGGCCCAAGACTTATGTCAATCCCCTTGTATATTCTTAATCTGGTCCAAGGAAGATTGGCATTCTTGAGACCAACGAACCATATTAGGCGATCCCCTCTTCAACAACGTTGAGAGAGGTGCCATAATTAAAGTTAGATTCGGAATGAACCTCCCATAAAATTGAATTAACCCCAAGAGACTACGAACTTGTTTTTTCGTCTTGGGTACAGAGATGTTCAATATCTTCGAAGTATTGTGGTCTTCTGTCTTCAAAAGACCATGACCAACACGATGACCCAGGAAAGAGATTTCACCAAACCCAACATAGGCTTTAGATGGTTTTGCTGTCAAATTATACTCACGTAGAGTCGACAGTAATTTGTATAAACCCAAGTAGTGATCTTCCCATGAATCACTGAAGAGACAGATATCATCTAAATATGCAATGACATCTGAACGATGAGAAAGAATTCGCCGCATCATGCGTACGAAAGTAGCAGGGGCGTTCATAAGGCCAAAAGGCATAACATTCCATTGAAACAGACCCCTAGGTGTTGAGAAAGCAGTAAGAGGTTTGGCACGATCTGCTAAAGGCACTTGCCAATAACCTAGAATCTAGAATTAGAAAGCCTAATAAGTAGATCTTCTAGTAAAGGCATCGGTTCAGCATCGAATTTTTGACTTAATTCAATTTGCGATAGTCAACACAAATTCGTATGTTCTTATCTTTCTTCCGGACAATAACCAAGGAAGAAGAATATGGTGAAGTCGATGGTTCAATTATGTTTAATCGAATTATTTCATCTAATTCTTTCTTGACTTGTGACTGAAAGTGTATAGGAATAGGATACGGCCTAACCCTAATTGGATTATTGTCGGTAAGAATTATGTCATGTTCTATGACATGTGTGTGTCCAGGAATGTCAGTGAGAACATCCTGAAATGTTTGTAACATCGACGAGACTTGTCGATGTTCCTCAACTGAAAGATTAGGAGAAATAGAAACGTCTTTCCGGGATTCCGTGGAATGTAGTGGAACCACTGGAAGAGGAAGATTG
Organism: Oreohelix idahoensis; assembly: GCA_024509875.1. Classification (NCBI taxonomy): domain Eukaryota; kingdom Metazoa; phylum Mollusca; class Gastropoda; order Stylommatophora; family Oreohelicidae; genus Oreohelix; species Oreohelix idahoensis. The sequence goes on from JAMPIV010022840.1 coordinate 127,361, forward strand.
ACATCAGAAAAAGTAGTTTCCTCATCCTGTATGACTGACAGGGATGAGTAATGACCATGAGGAATATGAGAATCTTCCGTTGCCTGGAAAATAGGCAGCAAATAGTCTGGACGTTCATGTAATTCCGTCAGCATGTTGATATGAAAAGTTTTATGTTTCCCATCAATATCGACTACATAGTCAACATCGGAAATTCTAGAGACTATTGCATACGGACCTTTCCATGCAATACGAAGTCTATTTTCACTACTGGGGAGTAGGACGAATGCTTTGTCGCCTGGACAAAGTTGTCGTAGACATCTATTCTTATTAGCAAACTGCCTTGCCTTTTCTTTAGCAATTTCAGATGACGAAGTAGTTAGTTTGCATGCCTCAATGATCTTTTGCCTTAGAGCAATAACATACTCATATGAGGATTGAGTGTCATCACTAATATCATCGGCAGTGATAAGATCGTGTAGTAAAGACATAGGGCCGCGCGGACGAGCACCAAAGACAAGTTCACAGGGAGAAAATCCTGTGTGTTCGTTAGGGACCTCTCTATAAGCAAAGAGAATCGCGGGTAAAACCCTGTCCCAATCTTGAGGATGATCTTCAGTTATCTTCCCAATCAAAGTCTTGAGCGTTCTATTTAAACGCTCAATTAACCCATTTGACATTGGGTAATAGATACTACTAAGAGATCTTTTAATATGTAAGGTAGACATTACTTGAGACATAGTGTCAGATATAAGTTGTGTGCCATGGTCTGACAATATTTCTCCTGGGAAACCCAAACGAGAAAATATCAACCAAAGAGCATCTGCGATATCGGCAGTAGATATGCTCTTAAGAGGGATAGCCTCTGGCCAACGTGTGCACATATCAACACAGGTAAGGATATACTGATGTCCTCTGGCCGACTTGATCTTAAAAGGGCCAATAATATCTATAGCCATTTTTTAAAATGGCCGAATAGGGATGTCGGTAGCCTGGATAGGCGCAGCATGTCGTGGTCCTCTAGATTTGACATCCTGACATACTTTACAAGATTGGCAGTAGAGACGTATGTCCTTGTTTATAAAAGACCAAAATAAAGCCGCAAGGACTCTCGACTTTGTACGGGAGAAACCCATATGTCCAGCACATTGCGAATCATGAGCATGTTGCAATATTTGCACTCTCATGCTCTTAGGAACAAGAATTTGCGAATGTGCAGACGTAGTCGAGTCTTGTACCATACGTACAAGTACGCCGTTCTTCATAGCAATCCAAGATTTTATATTTGTATCCTGATTTGGATCACCTTTTTAAGCAAGAATGAAGAATTTTTTTAGAGAAGGATCTTCTTCTTGTAGTTTTATGAAAGAGTCACGAGAAATAACCAAGTGACTGTCTTGGCTATGCACTTTATCATTACTAGTCAATGAAGTTTGAGGTGTCTGTAGCGCTTGTGCTCTTGTGACCACCGCATTGGTAGCGTGCATATTATGATCCTCCCAAGCAGCAATCTGCTATGAGGTGCATTCCCTAACTCCGTGAATACGACCAATAATAAGGTCCGCAATAGGATTAGGTAAGAGACAAGCGTGCACATCTCCGGTAAAGAAATAAGTGGCAATGTGAATTATGGCAGTAGGATATTTCTCTAGAGTGCCGCCAAATGTGACACATTTAATTACTTTTCCCGTAGCACAAGATGGATCTACAAGGGATTGTCTAACACCAATAGTGGTGCATCCGGAATCAAAAAGGACTGAGACCGGATTATTATTTACAAGACCCTTATGTAGGATTAGAGAACCTCTCCCGTCATGCGCAACTGCAGCAGGAAGAGCGGGAAGAGGGTGACCACAACTCAAAGTAGTTACGGTAGTTGGTTCGAACAAAGTACTGCATTAGGGGCACGTGTTTGCTCTCCCAAAGTCAAAGGCAGAACATGTGACAGCGCTAGAGTTTTTATAATCAACAACCTGATTACAGGCTCCCTGAGATTCTTGTTGTACAGAGTTAGCCTGCTGATATCTCTTTTTTTTTGTATTGAGATCTACCGCGACTATTATTACCTCTGGAATTATCAGAGTTATTATTATCTCTGAAGTTATTGTGTTCCCTATTGTAATTATTATCTTGGTTTGAACACCAGTTTCCATGATTATTATCATGTCCACATTGATGCGAACATCTATTGGTTTGGTTTTGAGGTTTTCGTGAGGAATAGCCTCTATTATTATATCCTCTTCTGAAATGCCTAAAAGTATTAGGTTAAAAGTAACTAGGACTGTCAGCTCGTCTCCAATTCTTAGAAGAAGAATCACCATGAGATTGATTGCCATAATTCTGAGCATAATTATGGTTATTCCTATTGAAATTTTGTTTAGTCCCCTGGAATTTACGAAAAAAGTTTTGACCATATGGTGCTGCCGAAGCAACTGGCAAACCTTCTTTCACCTTAGAGTTACTAATAGTTATGTGAGGGTGCGCAGTTACATATTTGCAACAGAATTCTTCCATTTCCTTTATGGTTTTAGGTTTACGCTCATGAAGGAAAGCAAGAAAAGACTCATTGACAGAAGACATGACTTTGTCCCTAAGTATTAAGTCCATAAGTGCTTCATAAGTATGTTCTGTCTTTGACAGCTCAACCCAACGTGAAAAAGTAAGACGTATTTTTGCAATAAACTCGGAGAATTCTACTCCAGTTTCTGGCAACATATTTTTAAATTGCAAACGATAACCGTCTTCGTTAAGTTCGTACTTCTTTAACAAAGCTGCCCTGACAACTTCATAATTGTTCTTGTCAGGCTCATCTACCATGCTTAACATACTTAGAGCTTCACCTTTTAGTATATTTGACAATTGATCAACATATAGTGATTTGTCTATGTTATGTGTTTTACATGATCGTTCAAATCTGTCTAGATAGAACGTTATGTCATCACTGGAAGGACTAAATGCTGGTAGCTTAATCTTAAAGGTGTTAGCATTAGCCTTATCAGTAGATGACCCCTTATTTGCATCATTAGCATTACCCATGTTCATCACTTTCAATTTCTGTAACTCTAAAGCTAAGAGTTTTTCTTCATGCTCCATTTTTGCTTTTTCTTTTCTCTCATCAGCCTCTCTTTGTAACTTTCTGTCTTCAGCCTCAGCTTCAAGTCTTTTATTTTCAGCCTCTTTTTCAAGTCTTTTATTTTGAGCCTCTTTTTCAAGTCTTTTATTTTCAGCCTCTTTTTCAAGTCTTTTCTTCTCAGCTTCTCTTTTCTGTTTTTCCATTTCCATTTGGAATTTTCTTTCCTCCACCTGCATCTAAAATTTTTTTTTGTTCAGCTTCGATTTCCATTTTTTTTTCTTCCAACTTTAATGCTTTATCATAATGAGCAGTCGCATATTCCTCCAATTTATCACAAGTCTTACCAAGGGATTTACCCTGCTCAATAAAGTACTCAAGTGTAGACATAGTGTCTAATATTATGAGTCACAACACCTGAAATAATTAACTATCTTATTTCAAACTTAATAATAACAAGTCTTAAATTAAGCACTTGAATAATCACATCACAATATATTATCCCAATCTCTGTGGGAAACAAGTCTATGTCCAAGAACTTGTATATGAACTTTTATGAAAATATCATCAGTCAATTCTTAATCTTAGGTAGACTTCCCATTCAGTAGTGCACAACACTATTCATCATTTATTTATCATCAGTGTATTAGTAATAGTGCATCAGCTTAATCCATTAATTAATTACCATAAGTGTAACTAATATCAATGTAAACAAAGTCACAATGTAAACAATAACAATGTAAACAATAACAATGATCAGAAACTATACGAAAACATCCGCAGAAATCACCTAAATAAACAGCGAAAAGTAAAGAAAGTATCACAAAGAATGTGATGATATCTGCGATAGAATTAAACAAAATACATGACACCACAGTGTATAAACATAAATGGTGTAAAGAACTGAATAATAGAAAAGAGAAGACCTACAAATACAAACAAATCAAAACAAAACTAAAGAATGCAAAAAAATACCGAAAACAAAACTGCACATGTCGTCACAACTAACAATAATAGCAACAGATGTTGCATGCAAATTTTCAATTAAGAAAATTGCTCCTACAGAACGCTATCATAAGACCTCTATGACGTGGTATCTCTTATGATAGTCACCTACCCAACCAGCCGGCTGAAATATAAACATATAAATATACAAATAACATATAAACATATAACATATAACAATATGAGAAAAGAATGTGGAGAAACAGAAGGCTCAGTAGAAGTATAAGGGCACAGTTCACAAACAAAACAGGCCACTTAACTTATGGACATCCAAATGTCAGCAGAGCAAAAAACATGTGAAGATCAGCATTCTATGGACAGAAGATCCAACGTTGATCGGACATGTTGATCTTGCGTGGTAACTGCCAGGACGATGGTAGAACTTGAGCTTCTGATAATCGTACAAGTAGAGTTGTTACGGTACTTGGCCTTCTTATCCAAGAACTTGATCTAACATGGAGCTATTCCTTCTCAATACAAGAACTCATAAGTACCGGCACTTGACCTTCTCATAGAACAGTAACTTGATGCCTAGATAGCAGCAACTGATTCAACCACAGCAGCAACTTGATAAATGGACAGCAGCAACTTGATTCTCGAAGGAACGTTACAGTTCTAAATATATGCTGCAACGCTGGGTACTGTCATTTTCTTGATTTAGGATCAGCCAAAAATTCCAAGTCCAAAAAGATACCGTGCAACGCCGAGTAGTATCAGGCTTCTGTTAGTAGATGTCTTGAAGAATGCTGTATGTAGATATCTTGTAGAATGTAGCGGGTAAGGGACCCCGTGTATGCTGGACCAGACCAAACCAGCTTATGGCCACCAAATGTTGAGATCCAAAATGTTGACTCAAATGTTGAAGGTGATGTCTTTGTTGTGGAGAAGATGTAGAGGTATTCACATACTGGCACTTGAAGTGTAGAGTATCACCCTCAGACACCAGAGATGATGGAGGCGTAGAAATATGGTGTCTTTGGTCTGGTTTGTGTATACATGTTGTAAGTGTGTAGCTAAACAGTTAGCAGGACAGTCCACACAGGACGTCACGTAAACACACGACGTGGAAGTCAATTAATCTGGTAACAGCTGGTTACGTTTCCAAACATTTATTGAGACGCCACAATAGTTACGATGACATTGACGATCAATCACAAGCAATGTAAATCATATCAATCAGTATAAGGTAAGGTTCCCTCAATAAATGAGCATTCAAATAAGCTGATCTCATGGATATGATAGCTTCAGCAGATTCAGCTTATTCATAAAAAATATGCGAGTTAATCAACTCTTTCCTGATACAAGTAGATCAGATATTTAGGCATGTTTAAATACCAGCCGCATGAGCATGGAGGACTATGAACTCAGTTCACGTTGACCTTCTGTGGACATATTTTATAAGTCTAACTTTCGTAAAGGCGTCTTCGCTGGCATAACGAAGTTCAAGGAACATAATATTAATTGTTCTGTGGGCATAAATAGCCTGAAACATAGATATATTAGGCATCGAGATATCTGATGTGCTTCTAGTAATAAAGTCTCTCCCCGCCTGACAGTGCGAAACGAGTCGAACAATAATGTCTAACCTCACGGACTACAGGACAAAATAGGAAGAGCAGTTTTACCTTTATGTTCGAAAAACACCACAATTCCAACCGTCTCCAGACGTTAGAATTACACACATGGGATTAATATGAATAAACTTGCCATCAAAATCACAGAAGGTCCTTTCCCATGATGAAAGAATACTCGGGGACGCAAGAGCATATCTTGCCCCGACACAGATCACATCTCGACCGAGATCTGCCACAAACTAACTGGGCGGAAGCTTGTTCAATCTACAACCGAAAGACAGACATGCGCAGAGAACCATTCCCGTGAGAACAATTCAGAAAAGTACGTAGCTATGATCCTATACTGAGAACGACATATAAAATCGAGCCTTATAAGGAAAGAAATAGCAACATTGCAGGTTGCCAACCATTTCTAAGAAAAGTAGACCTGTACGCTCCTTAAAAGGACATGAACCGAGATCGGTATGACATTATACCGGCAACCTTCGGTCACCAGAAAAGATAACTACACAAAGTAAAACAGTGAGTTCATTTCCCGAGTTCTATTCCTTGCATAAGGAAAAATTAGCGTACACTGTTAACGTTGCTTAATTCTTATGTGTAACAATTATTTTAATACAAGGACAAATAAAACTCAAAACAAATTCAACCAGTTAAAGGTTATAACAGTTAACCGATGTGTCAGGTGAGATTATAATGTCAATACGTCGTCTCCAAGGGAGTTGTTAACTATTGTACATAAATGCTAACTATTGCAGATAAAAGTTAACTATTACAGATAAAAGTTAACTATTGCGGATAAATGTTAACTTTTGCAGATAAAAGTTAACTGTCGTGGATAAAAGTTAACTATTGCAGATAAAAGTTAACTATTGCAGATACATGTTAACTATTGCAGATAAAAGTTAACTATTGCCGATAAAAGTCAACTATTGCAGGGGAAATTTAACTATTGCGTAAACAGGATAACTATTGCGGATACAATTAAATAACTGGTATAGCTCTGTGTAGAGTGTGTTTAGTAAATTGACTGAGACAAACATGCAGTACATTTAAAATGATTGAATGAAAGTTAAATTTGTATAATTACAAATAACATATTTTATAATCATTTAAGTTTAATAAGGTTTTCGACAATTTGAATAATGAATTATGATTTTAAAAAGTTTTAAAAACGATTGTGATGAGAAGTTAGTTTTAAAGGAGGTCACTTGGTAAGAGATAGACAAGGAAATCTCATCACGACAGCGGAGGGACAGGATACAAGATGGGCAGAGAATTTCAGAGAAACTCTGAACAAGGAACCACCAGAGACACAATTGAATGTTCCTGAGGCTGAAAACGATCTACATGTTAATACAGACATTCCACGAAAAGAAGTAATCATCACAGAAATCAAAGGGTTTGTGGTGAAGTGGGATGTTATAAATATTTATAGGGGACTTAGTGTACTGACTGAGATCAGCTGTGAAGGTATCTATATCTAATAAGAGTAGTGTATTATAGATAACCTTACTTGCTGCCACATATATTTATATCTCAAATAATAAATTCTTTAAGCGCCAAACACGGCGCATAAGGCAGAAACCAGTGCTCTCCAGGTTGTTCGTTGTGTGACGCCACTCCTCTTAGCTCTTGCACATTATTTAGGCCCAACGTTCTTCCTTCTCTTATTATTGTTCTTCTGAGTGTTTCTTTTGGTCTTCCTTTTTTCCGCTTACCCTCAGGTACCCAAGTGAGCGCCTGTAGTGGTATTCTGTTGTTTTGCATTCGTAGGACATGACCGATATATGACCATCGTCTTTTCCTTATATAGTCGGAGACATATTTCTGCCTAGAGTCTTCTCTTATTTGTCGATAGTCTTGAATTCTTTCCAACTGATGTTCATGAGTTTTCTAAGACATTTGTTCTCGAATGTATTCAGCTTGTTCTCCAATGATTTTGTTATTTTCCAACTCTCACAGCCGTATGTTAACACTGAGATAACATTTGAATTAAACAGACGAAGCTTGGTATGTATATTCAATGATCGTAATTCCAAATGTTAGATAATCTATTGAAGGCGCTAGCTGCCAAAGCAATTCTAGTATGGATTTCTCTTGTTGTGTCACCATCCTGAGTCATTTTACTGCCTAAATAATTGAAACTTTCAACTTTCTGTAGTTTTTCCCCGTTCAAGATGATATCAAAGGTCTCGTTAGAAAAGTTCATAGCTTTAGTTTTAGAGGCATTTATTTGGAGACCTATTTTAACCGAGAGATGACACAAATTATTTATTGCTTCTTGGGATTGTCTTGGTGTTGAACTTAAGAATGCTAAATCATCTGCGAAATCCAGGTCCCCCAGGAATTTTCCATTTGTCCATTTTATACCTAATTGTTCATTGTGGGTATAGTTTCTCATAACCCAATCAATAGCTATTCCAAAAGTAGTGGTGACATAATACAGCCTTGTTTCACCCCTGTTTCTACTGTAAACCATTCTGTATTCCCTTTATTTGTTCTAACACAACATCTTGCATTGTCATATAGCGCTTTGATTATATTCACATGTTTTGTTGGAAAACCATAGATTGTAAGTATCTTCCACAATGATGGGCGGTGTAGACTATCAAAGGCTTTTTGAAAATCGACGAAGGTGATAATAAGTGGCGATTGCCTTTCCACTGCTTCTTCTATCATTGTTCTTAGTGTGAATATTTGATCAATACATGATCGTTTCGGCCTGAAACCCGCTTGTTCTTCTCTGATCTTTTCGTCAGCATGCAATTTAAGTCTTTCTAACATCATGCAACATAATAATTTTCCAGGTACTGATAATAGAGATATACCACGCCAGTTATTACAGTCTGATAGATCGCCTTTCTTCGGTAACTTTACAATAATACTGTCTTTCCATTGTTGTGGTGGTTGTTCTTCTCTCCATACTTCATTTATAATATCTAAAATTCTCAAGAGGTTGTTGTCATTAACTGCTTTAATCATTTCACCTGAAATTTCGTCAACTCCAGCAGCTTTAAAATTTTTTAATCTTTTAACGGCTTGTTTGATCTCGTCCAGCGTGAATTCATCGCAAGTTATTGGCAAAGTGGTTGTGGATGTTTCATTATTAAAATCAGGTGTTACTGTTGGTGGTGGTCTGTTTAGCACCTCCATGAAGTGCTCAGCCCATCTCTTCATTATGGTATGTGTATGATGAAGTGTAAGTCATAACAACAACAGACAGATAAACAATTTAATTTATTCCACCACACTTGACAACACTGTGACACTCACATACATATAACACTCTAAGAGGATATCTTAAAGGAGTCACTGATAACTTTTCAAATAACAATATGTATTCATTGCTGTCATGAATGTATATGTGTCCTGATTCAAATACAAAGGAACCAGGAGTCACAATCAATTTTAATTACAAGTATATGTACAGAATTTATCAATATGAATATTGTAGTGACATATATTATTAACAGTATCCTATGTGTGTCAGTTGTGTAGTAGTAATATGAGGTAATACTGGTTTTGTTTTGTTCAAGCTCTGTTGGTATTTGTCATCATGACTTCAATAGTTTGTCTTTATTGGAACTAGTATTGGAGATGTTCTCAGTTCCTGATATTAAAACAATTTACTTCCCCTCTTAAGTTTATGTTACAATGTTATTTTAAGATGGGGGTACATAATTTTGAGCTCAGCTGGCCACATCAGCTTATCTTGCGTGATGGCGGCAGGAAAAGACTCCTCTGCTCGATTTCTCCCCTGTGCTCTGGAGACACCTCACTGATAGCTAAATGGACCAAGGAGTATGCTGTCCGACTCTGGATTCAGCAAAGCTCTGACCAGGTGCTGCTCAATACCATCAAGACCACGGTCCCTGAAAACAAGAAGGATGTACCTTCTACTTCATAACTAATTGATACTCTAGTTCTACACTGAGCACAATACACCACAAACATTGAGTTCAGAGCGTTAGGCCAACTGTCAGCTTCATCTGAAATACTTTATACCAGTATTAACCTCCTTAATGGTTACTACGCCTCTGCACTTCCAGCATTATTTCTTTCTAGTCAATCATCTAGGTGTCAGTGTACTGTTTGGCCATTCCATGCCGTTTTACTTTCCTCCGACACCTTCTGTTCAGGCTGGAGCATTATAGGCTTTACATCATGTTTGCTACTGAACTACACATATATACTGGCATAAATTAACAATTCACATTCAATTTTCATTAAAAGATACTGAATGTTTCAAGCTTACCACAATTCATAGAATAAACACAGATACGTTGACTAGCAATGAATTCTGGCACAATTACTGGCACAAATTCCCATCTGCTTATGTTCCAGGCTTTTATTTAGCAAAAATATGAGCTGGCTTCAACGCACTGTTGCTTTATCAAGCTTATTTGAACTAGTGGTCTCGAACTAACGCTCCTAAGTGATTATATCAGCGAGTCTGGCCAATGGAGCCACGTTTCGACAAGTGTTTAAAAAAATTTTACCTTCCTACGTCTCCCCTAACAACCAAAGATAGTATTTATAGTCCGACCAATCGTGTTTAGTCTTATATTTGTTGCGCTCCAATCAATTTGGAGTTTACATGGTAGGCTATTTCCGTACGCACGGTTTTTTCAAACACGTTATAAAAAAATTTTATGAGCAGAAATGATTTCATGCTGTCAGGCATCCCCACTATTTTATTTTGGTTATAACTTGTTAATTCCTAGACTATTTGCGTAACGTTTTACATATTCTTTGTCAGCAAGCCCTAAGGAACCCAAATATACAAATTTAAAAGAGCTAAGTGGCTGCGTTCAAAATATGCAATTTCTTATACCTCCTGTTTCGAAGATGTGCTGTCTGGGTACTGTAATGTTTTCAAACGTAAACCCATCTAATGTTATCTTTTCTAATAAGCGTTTTTCGTGATTTTAAAACCTAACTCTGGGAAGGTTAGTGTTTTTATCACTGTCCGTCCGAAAAAGTTAGTGCATGTGGCCTTACACGCGTGATAGTAGTAATTGTGTATCGCGTTACGCTTGTTGGGGTGGCATTAATAGCGAGACGCGTGTTCAATTTTGCATGCGTTCCTGATTTTCAGCCCTCCCTTCTCTCTATCCTTTAGTCCATCTGTCTTTAGTTACGCCGTGTATAAAATGGAATGAATGAAATATTAAAATTTAGGTCATTGTTTCAGCTTGCGTATCTCAATGTTTTTCTTAGAAATGCAATACACGTTTCATTGAAGAAAGCGGGTAATAATATAGTAGGCTTTTACTATCAACGTGAAAGCGTTACAATTTGCAGACGAAGCATAAAACAAAGGGGATTTCGAGTACATTCCTTGTGACAGCACTGTTATTTTACCATTGCTCTTTTCTTTATTAGAATTTATTTGTTAAGCTTTACATTTACCTTTTAATTTATATATGTGGATTAGAATATTTCACGACACCTCCCCTCTTAAAACAGACATTATATGTCAGTCCTTTATTCTATATACACATAGATAAATGTAAGTCAACTTGACTTTACTCTGCTGTGGTGCTATCATGGTTTTATGTAGTTGGGTCCATTCAGAGTAGGCACTACTCATGAAATCTGCCTCAGACTTCTACAACCAATAATATATTTCGGTTATGTTACTGAACAGCCGCAAGTGTGAGTGCTTGTCTTAATGCTGCTTCGCAACCCGTATTCACCATTTCTCTTCTCTGAGTCTGCGCAATGACATGTCCAGAGAACATTATATTTCCCTCAAAATGTACGTTATGAGGAGATAACATATACCTGGTGATAGCAGAGTTTTCTTAGTGGATCCCATAATCTTCTTATTATCCTGTATGAAACATTCGGAATATCCTCAATCAAAGAGGCAACTCAGGGATTCATTACGTTCCTCCGAAATGTTTACATCCAACAATTTTCTCATCATTCTAGAGAAGACACTAGGCGCATTCTTCAATCCAAATGGCAATCTATTAAACTCATAGTGTCCTTCTGAGGTACTAAAAGCTAGGTATGGTCTAACCTCAGGCTTTACTGGAATCTGATAGTATCCTTTACTCAGATCCACTTTTGAGAAATATTTAGCTTTATTTAGTCTGGCAAACAGCTGATTTGTATCCGGCAATGGATCCACCTGTCCTTCTGTAATAGCATTCAGTCTCCTGTAATCTATACAGAGTCTATGTTCTCCAGAGGGCTTCCTTAAGAGTACAACACCGGAACTATATGAGGATTCACTGTGCGAAATAATTCCTTCCTTCAATAGATAGTCTATCTCTTCCTTCAAAGCTTTCTCCTTAGCAAACGGAATCGAATATGGTTTCATACAGACAGGTGTGGGGTCTATCAGTTTCATATCATATTCCAATAGGTTTGTATGCCCTGGTCGGTCTGTTAACACCTCTGCATGATTATTTAGAACCTGTTGCACTCTCTCTTTCTGAGTTTTCGTTAAATGTGTACTGATTTTCACCTGTGCTGCTGTCTCACAGGGGTGTAATGGATACTCAAATGATGAAAGTGGTTCCTTTTTCATCTCCATGGCGATGGACAAGGTCAACAAGTGTGTCTCTCCTGATGTTCTCTTTCCAAATATTTCTTCAGGAGATTCACATGATAGATTTTTTCTTTCCCCTTCTTATCTATCTTATAATTTGTTCTAGATACCTTCTCTAAAACTGTATATGGACCCTGCCATCCAATTTGTAACTTATTCTGACTCCCGGGCAAAAGAAGCAGTACTTTCTCTCCCACAGCCAAATTTCTGTCTTTCGCCTTCCTGTTATAATAGGCAGCATGTTTCTTCCTGGCTTGTTTCAAATTTTCATTGGCAAGTTTCCAGCCAGTTTTTAAACGAGTGGTCAGCTCATTCACATATTGGTATGAAGATGTAATGTTTTCCTCTGCCTTTTCATCAGTCCACGTTCTTAACAAAGCTACATATGGACCTTTAATTTTGTGGACCTATTTGTCCATGCACCGGTATGGTCTCTTCCACTCGAAGCTCTATAGTGATGATTTTTCTTCCCAGAATTATCATTCACAAAACGACCGCTACCAATTTTTCTTTTGGGGCTGTCTCCCCACTTAAAATTCTTGATGAGAGATTTCCTCTCTACATCCTCTTCCTCCAGTTTGTTTAAGTCCGATTGAGGGATTTTCGGCTTATCCTGGGGTAAGACATCTTTTTGCACTCTCCGCATAGTGGCCATTGTAAAACAGTTAAGTGAAGCTTGTCCGTGAAAAGGGGCTTCCCATTCCATTTGGTCCACTTTATCAAATCTATATTTCTTTTTATTATCAGGCCTAATTTTGCCCCGTGGCGTGTCCAGGTCCTGATCAATGTTCCCACTTGTGGGTGTTCCCTCATGTGCTATGCTACACCTTTCTACAAAATTCTCAATGTCCCATCTTGCTTTGGGCCAATAATAATTGTGAGCCACCTTTTGAATGATGGTACCTATCTTCTCATGGTCCCCATCTGGTTTCACATGTAGGCTCCTTATTAAGTCTGCCCTATATCTTTTAGGAAGTACCAGCTGTCCTGACCTTTGGATCTAGCTCCAGTCTTCCTATACATCAACTTGTTTTTCATGTAAAAATCTCCCTTGCCTGGAGTTGTATGACAAGTTGACAATTTTCTGAAACAAGGCTTGAGTGTTTTATCCCCAGCCTGTGCCTTCCTCATCTCTTCTGGAGTGGTATCCAACATAATATCCTCCTCCTGTCTTGAGGTCGACCTGACCTGAAGGGTGGCCATATACACAGGTTTCCTTCTGCAACGGTCAGTGTCATGATTGTCCATCTGACAATTCTTACACCACCTTTTTCCTTGGTTGAAAGATTTTCTTTCATCATATTTCCTTTCATCGAATTGTGGGGGTTTTATTTTTATTTTCATACCGTGGCCTATCAAATTGGTGCTTACCTTTGTTTTGATCCCTAGGATCAAATTTATTAAAGTTCTGTGGTGCCCTAAAGTTATCCACTTGTTTCTTTTTATTACCTGTTACCTCTGCTTGAGCTGCTTGATACCTTTCAGCAACATTTAACAACTCACCCAGCCTCTCTGCACCTTGTTCCATGAGAAACTTTCTCAGGTCTGGAGCCATGGACTCTCTTAATTGCTCTATAAGGACCATTTCCTTAAGATCTTGGGTTTTCCCCAGAGAAGTCCATTTCTCCAAGTATGTCTCTATTCGTGCAGAGAACTGGTGATAGGTTTCACCTGACAGTAGTTTAGCATTCCTAAATTTTTTCCTATAGAATTCTGCATTCTTTTCATATCTTAACAAAAGAGCCTGCTTTAGCATGTCATAATTTTCCTGATCACCTCTGCTCATTTTTGCAAAAACTTCATAAGCTGCCCCACGAAGTCCTTGAGATAACTTTAAGCTCCACCTTTCTCTCTCTAACCCATACGTGGTAGCTAATAGTTCATACCTATTTAGGTAGCTCTCTATATCATCGTCTTTCTCCACAAAATGATCTAAATGAAAATTCATAGCTGAGGTTGAGGCTCCTTGGCTAGCAGTGGCATCAGAGGCAAAGGGACTGGCACCATTTTCAGGAGCATGGCCCTGAAACTCAAACTCCCTTAGTCGTAACTCATGTTCCCTTTGTAATCTTTTATCTTCTGCTTCCCTTTCTGCAGCTAATTTCTTCTCTTCCCTTTCTGCAGCTAATTTCTTCTCTTCCCTTTCTGCAGCCAATCTTCTTTCTTCTGCTTCCCTTTCTGCAGCCAATCTTTTGTCTTCTCTTTCTGCTTCCAATTTCTTAGCCTCAGCCTCAATCTGCAACCTCTTAATTTCTTTTTTCAGCCTCTAACTTTCTTTCGGCTTCAAACCTTCTTTCTTCGCGTTCAATAAATTTGTCACATTCCGTAGTGACATAGGCAACCATAACTTGCCCATCTAATCCTAACTCTTTTGCAGTCTGAACCGCAGCAGATCGAAATTTGGCCAGGTCCGCCATTGTCTATCAGGTAAATTTATACAATGTCTAACCAACAATTCAGTCTCTAAATATATATCTAATGGACAACACAGGCACCGTGAGCTCAACCTTATTTAATTCCACCCAAGGATACCTTTTAATTCTTATATTCCCTGAAGTGAATTACCCCCAATATTTTTAATAGGGAAAGATTCAAAATCCCAAGAGCGAGACCCCAATATATGTGGTGAAGTGGGATGTTATAAATATTTATAGGGGACTTAGTGTACTGACTGAGATCAGCGGTGAAGGTATCTAGATCTAGTGAGAGGAGTGTATTATAGATAACCTTACTTGCTGCCACATATATATTTATATCTCAGTCAGAATTATTCTGGAATAGTGTGATGACTACGTTGTATGTCTAGGGTATGTGTATGATGAAGTGTAAGTCATAACAACAACAGACAGATAAACAATTTAATTTATTCCACCACACTTGACAACACTGTGACACTCACATACATATAACACTCTAAGAGGATATCTTAAAGGAGTCACTGATAACTTTTCAAATAACAATATGTATTCATTGCTGTCATGAATGTATATGTGTCCTGATTCAAATACAAAGGAACCAGGAGTCACAATCAATTTTAATTACAAGTATATGTACAGAATTTATCAATATGAATATTGTAGTGACATATATTATTAACAGTATCCTATGTGTGTCAGTTGTGTAGTAGTAATATGAGGTAATACTGGTTTTGTTTTGTTCAAGCTCTGTTGGTATTTGTCATCATGACTTCAATAGTTTGTCTTTATTGGAACTAGTATTGGAGATGTTCTCAGTTCCTGATATTAAAACAATTTACTTCCCCTCTTAAGTTTATGTTACAATGTTATTTTAAGATGGGGGTACATAATTTTGAGCTCAGCTGGCCACATCAGCTTATCTTGCGTGATGGCGGCAGGAAAAGACTCCTCTGCTCGATTTCTCCCCTGTGCTCTGGAGACACCTCACTGATAGCTAAATGGACCAAGGAGTATGCTGTCCGACTCTGGATTCAGCAAAGCTCTGACCAGGTGCTGCTCAATACCATCAAGACCACGGTCCCTGAAAACAAGAAGGATGTACCTTCTACTTCATAACTAATTGATACTCTAGTTCTACACTGAGCACAATACACCACAAACATTGAGTTCAGAGCGTTAGGCCAACTGTCAGCTTCATCTGAAATACTTTATACCAGTATTAACCTCCTTAATGGTTACTACGCCTCTGCACTTCCAGCATTATTTCTTTCTAGTCA
The DNA here is from genome assembly GCA_024509875.1 of Oreohelix idahoensis. Classification (NCBI taxonomy): domain Eukaryota; kingdom Metazoa; phylum Mollusca; class Gastropoda; order Stylommatophora; family Oreohelicidae; genus Oreohelix; species Oreohelix idahoensis. The sequence goes on from JAMPIV010022840.1 coordinate 143,248, forward strand.
ATCATCTAGGTGTCAGTGTACTGTTTGGCCATTCCATGCCGTTTTACTTTCCTCCGACACCTTCTGTTCAGGCTGGAGCATTATAGGCTTTACATCATGTTTGCTACTGAACTACACATATATACTGGCATAAATTAACAATTCACATTCAATTTTCATTAAAAGATACTGAATGTTTCAAGCTTACCACAATTCATAGAATAAACACAGATACGTTGACTAGCAATGAATTCTGGCACAATTACTGGCACAAATTCCCATCTGCTTATGTTCCAGGCTTTTATTTAGCAAAAATATGAGCTGGCTTCAACGCACTGTTGCTTTATCAAGCTTATTTGAACTAGTGGTCTCGAACTAACGCTCCTAAGTGATTATATCAGCGAGTCTGGCCAATGGAGCCACGTTTCGACAAGTGTTTAAAAAAATTTTACCTTCCTACGTCTCCCCTAACAACCAAAGATAGTATTTATAGTCCGACCAATCGTGTTTAGTCTTATATTTGTTGCGCTCCAATCAATTTGGAGTTTACATGGTAGGCTATTTCCGTACGTAAGGTTTTTTTCAAACACGTTATAAAAAAATTTTATGAGCAGAAATGATTTCATGCTGTCAGGCATCCCCACTATTTTATTTTGGTTATAACTTGTGAATTCCTAGACTATTTGCGTAACGTTTTACATATTCTTTGTCAGCAAGCCCTAAGGAACCCAAATATACAAATTTAAAAGAGCTAAGTGGCTGCGTTCAAAATATGCAATTTCTTATACCTCCTGTTTCGAAGATGTGCTGTCTGGGTACTGTAATGTTTTCAAACGTAAACCCATCTAATGTTATCTTTTCTAATAAGCGTTTTTCGTGATTTTAAAACCTAACTCTGGGAAGGTTAGTGTTTTTATCACTGTCCGTCCGAAAAAGTTAGTGCATGTGGCCTTACACGCGTGATAGTAGTAAGTGTGTATCGCGTTACGCTTGTTGGGGTGGCATTAATAGCGAGACGCGTGTTCAATTTTGCATGCGTTCCTGATTTTCAGCCCTCCCTTCTCTCTATCCTTTAGTCCATCTGTCTTTAGTTACGCCGTGTATAAAATGGAATGAATGAAATATTAAAATTTAGGTCATTGTTTCAGCTTGCGTATCTCAAGTTTAGTGCACGTTTCATTGAAGAAAGCGGGTAATAATATAGTAGGCTTTTACTATCAACGTGAAAGCGTTACAATTTGCAGACGAAGCATAAAACAAAGGGGATTTCGAGTACATTCCTTGTGACAGCACTGTTATTTTACCATTGCTCTTTTCTTTATTAGAATTTATTTGTTAAGCTTTACATTTACCTTTTAATTTATATATGTGGATTAGAATATTCCACGACATCTCCCCTCTTAAAACAGACATTATATGTCAGTCCTTTATTCTATATACACATAGATAAATGTAAGTCAACTTGACTTTACTCTGCTGTGGTGCTATCATGGTTTTATGTAGTTGGGTCCATTCAGAGTAGGCACTACTCATGAAATCTGCCTCAGATTTCTACAACCAATACTATATTTCGGTTATGTTACTGAACAGCCGCAAGTGTGAGTGCTTGTCTTAATGCTGCTTCGCAACCCGTATTCACCATTTCTCTTCTCTGAGTCTGCGCCATGACATGTCCGGAGAACATTATATTTCCCTCAAAATGTACGTTATGAGGAGATAACATATACCTGGTGATAGCAGAGTTTTCTTAGTGGATCCCATAATCTTCTTATTATCCTGTATGAAACATTCGGAATATCCTCAATCAAAGAGGCAACTCAGGGATTCATTACGTTCCTCCGAAATGTTTACATCCAACAATTTTCTCATCATTCTAGAGAAGACACTAGGCGCATTCTTCAATCCAAATGGCAATCTATTAAACTCATAGTGTCCTTCTGAGGTACTAAAAGCTAGGTATGGTCTAACCTCAGGTTTTACTGGAATCTGATAGTATCCTTTACTCAGATCCACTTTTGAGAAATATTTAGCTTTATTTAGTCTGGCAAACAGCTGATTTGTATCCGGCAATGGATCCACCTGTCCTTCTGTAATAGCATTCAGTCTCCTGTAATCTATACAGAGTCTATGTTCTCCAGAGGGCTTCCTTAAGAGTACAACACCGGAACTATATGAGGATTCACTGTGCGAAATAATTCCTTCCTTCAATAGATAGTCTATCTCTTCCTTCAAAGCTTTCTCCTTAGCAAACGGAATCGAATATGGTTTCATACAGACAGGTGTGGGGTCTATCAGTTTCATATCATATTCCAATAGGTTTGTATGCCCTGGTCGATCTGTTAACACCTCTGCATGATTATTTAGAACCTGTTGCACTCTCTCTTTCTGAGTTTTCGTTAAATGTGTACTGATTTTCACCTGTGCTGCTGTCTCACAGGGGTGTAATGGATACTCAAATGATGAAAGTGGATCCTTTTTCATCTCCATGGCGATGGACAAGGTCAACAAGTGTGTCTCCTCCTGATGTTCTCTTTCCAAATATTTCTTCAGGAGATTCACATGATAGATTTTTTCTTTCCCCTTCTTATCTATCTTATAATTTGTTCTAGATACCTTCTCTAAAACTGTATATGGACCCTGCCATCCAATTTGTAACTTATTCTGACTCCCGGGCAAAAGAAGCAGTACTTTCTCTCCCACAGCCAAATTTCTGTCTTTCGCCTTCCTGTTATAATAGGCAGCATGTTTCTTCCTGGCTTGTTTCAAATTTTCATTGGCAAGTTTCCAGCCAGTTTTTAAACGAGTGGTCAGCTCATTCACATATTGGTATGAAGATGTAATGTTTCCTCTGCCTTTTCATCAGTCCACGTTCTTAACAAAGCTACATATGGACCTTTAATTTTGTGGACCTATTTGTCCATGCACCGGTATGGTCTCTTCCACTCGAAGCTCTATAGTGATGATTTTTCTTCCCTGAATTATCATTCACAAAACGACCGCTACCAATTTTTCTTTTGGGGCTGTCTCCCCACTTAAAATTCTTGATGAGAGATTTCCTCTCTACATCCTCTTCCTCCAGTTTGTTTAAGTCCGATTGAGGGATTTTCGGCTTATCCTGGGGTAAGACATCTTTTTGCACTCTCCGCATAGTGGCCATTGTAAAACAGTTAAGTGAAGCTTGTCCGTGAAAAGGGGCTTCCCATTCCATTTGGTCCACTTTATCAAATCTATATTTCTTTTTATTATCAGGCCTAATTTTGCCCCGTGGCGTGTCCAGGTCCTGATCAATGTTCCCACTTGTGGGTGTTCCCTCATGTGCTATGCTACACCTTTCTACAAAATTCTCAATGTCCCATCTTGCTTTGGGCCAATAATAATTGTGAGCCACCTTTTGGATGATGGTACCTATCTTCTCATGGTCCCCATCTGGTTTCACATGTAGGCTCCTTATTAAGTCTGCCCTATATCTTTTAGGAAGTACCAGCTGTCCTTGACCTTTGGATCTAGCTCCAGTCTTCCTATACATCAACTTGTTTTTCATGTAAAAATCTCCCTTGCCTAGAGTAGTATGACAAGTTGACAATTTTCTGAAACAAGGCTTGAGTGTTTTATCCCCAGCCTGTGCCTTCCTCATCTCTTCTGGAGTGGTATCCAACATAATATCCTCCTCCTGTCTTGAGGTCGACCTGACCTGAAGGGTTGCCATATACACAGGTTTCCTTCTGCAACGGTCAGTGTCATGATTGTCCATCTGACAATTCTTACATCACCTTTTTCCTTGGTTGAAAGATTTTCTTTCATCATATTTCCTTTCATCGAATTGTGGGGTTTTATTTTTATTTTCATACCGTGGCCTATCAAATTGGTGCTTACCTTTATTTTGATCCCTAGGATCAAATTTATTAAAGTTCTGTGGTGCCCTAAAGTTATCCACTTGTTTCTTTTTATTACCTGTTACCTCTGCTTGAGCTGCTTGATACCTTTCAGCAACATTTAACAACTCACCCAGCCTCTCTGCACCTTGTTCCATGAGAAACTTTCTCAGGTCTGGAGCCATGGACTCTCTTAATTGCTCTATAAGGACCATTTCCTTAAGATCTTGGGTTTTCCCCAGAGAAGTCCATTTCTCCAAGTATGTCTCTATTCGTGCAGAGAACTGGTGATAGGTTTCACCTGACAGTAGTTTAGCATTCCTAAATTTTTTCCTATAGAATTCTGCATTCTTTTCATATCTTAACAAAAGAGCCTGCTTTAGCATGTCATAATTTTCCTGATCACCTCTGCTCATTTTTGCAAAAACTTCATAAGCTGCCCCACGAAGTCCTTGAGATAACTTTAAGCTCCACCTTTCTCTCTCTAACCCATACGTGGTAGCTAATAGTTCATACCTATTTAGGTAGCTCTCTATATCATCGTCTTTCTCCACAAAATGATCTAAATGAAAATTCATAGCTGAGGTTGAGGCTCCTTGGCTAGCAGTGGCATCAGAGGCAAAGGGACTGGCACCATTTTCAGGAGCATGGCCCTGAAACTCAAACTCCCTTAGTCGTAACTCATGTTCCCTTTGTAATCTCTTATCTTCTGCTTCCTTTTCTGCAGCTAATTTCTTGTCTTCCCTTTCTGCAGCCAATTTCTTCTCTTCCCTTTCTGCAGCCAATCTTCTTTCTTCTGCTTCCCTTTCTGCAGCTAATCTTTTGTCTTCTCTTTCTGCTTCCAATTTCTTAGCCTCAGCCTCAATCTGCAACCTCTTAATTTCTTTTTCAGCCTCTAACTTTCTTTCGGCTTCAAACCTTCTTTCTTCGCGTTCAATAAATTTGTCACATTCCGTAGTGACATAGGCAACCATAACTTGCCCATCTAATCCTAACTCTTTTGCAGTCTGAACCGCAGCAGATCGAAATTTGGCCAGGTCCGCCATTGTCTATCAGGTAAATTTATACAATGTCTAACCAACAATTCAGTCTCTAAATATATATCTAATGGACAACACAGGCACCGTGAGCTCAACCTTATTTAATTCCACCCAAGGATACCTTTTAATTCTTATATTCCCTGAAGTGAATTACCCCCAATATTTTTAATAGGGAAAGATTCAAAATCCCAAGAGCGAGACCCCAATATATGTGGTGAAGTGGGATGTTATAAATATTTATAGGGGACTTAGTGTACTGACTGAGATCAGCTGTGAAGGTATCTATATCTAATAAGAGTAGTGTATTATAGATAACCTTACTTGCTGCCACATATATTTATATCCCAGTCAGAATTATTCTGGAATAGTGTGATGACTACGTTGTATGTCTAGGGTATGTGTATGATGAAGTGTAAGTCATAACAACAACAGACAGATAAACAATTTAATTTATTCCACCACACTTGACAACACTGTGACACTCACATACATATAACACTCTAAGAGGATATCTTAAAGGAGTCACTGATAACTTTTCAAATAACAATATGTATTCATTGCTGTCATGAATGTATATGTGTCCTGATTCAAATACAAAGGAACCAGGAGTCACAATCAATTTTAATTACAAGTATATGTACAGAATTTATCAATATGAATATTGTAGTGACATATATTATTAACAGTATCCTATGTGTGTCAGTTGTGTAGTAGTAATATGAGGTAATACTGGTTTTGTTTTGTTCAAGCTCTGTTGGTATTTGTCATCATGACTTCAATAGTTTGTCTTTATTGGAACTAGTATTGGAGATGTTCTCAGTTCCTGATATTAAAACAATTTACTTCCCCTCTTAAGTTTATGTTACAATGTTATTTTAAGATGGGGGTACATAATTTTGAGCTCAGCTGGCCACATCAGCTTATCTTGCGTGATGGCGGCAGGAAAAGACTCCTCTGCTCGATTTCTCCCCTGTGCTCTGGAGACACCTCACTGATAGCTAAATGGACCAAGGAGTATGCTGTCCGACTCTGGATTCAGCAAAGCTCTGACCAGGTGCTGCTCAATACCATCAAGACCACGGTCCCTGAAAACAAGAAGGATGTACCTTCTACTTCATAACTAATTGATACTCTAGTTCTACACTGAGCACAATACACCACAAACATTGAGTTCAGAGCGTTAGGCCAACTGTCAGCTTCATCTGAAATACTTTATACCAGTATTAACCTCCTTAATGGTTACTACGCCTCTGCACTTCCAGCATTATTTCTTTCTAGTCAATCATCTAGGTGTCAGTGTACTGTTTGGCCATTCCATGCCGTTTTACTTTCCTCCGACACCTTCTGTTCAGGCTGGAGCATTATAGGCTTTACATCATGTTTGCTACTGAACTACACATATATACAGGCATAAATTAACAATTCACATTCAATTTTCATTAAAAGATACTGAATGTTTCAAGCTTACCACAATTCATAGAATAAACACAGATACGTTGACTAGCAATGAATTCTGGCACAATTACTGGCACAAATTCCCATCTGCTTATGTTCCAGGCTTTTATTTAGCAAAAATATGAGCTGGCTTCAACGCACTGTTGCTTTATCAAGCTTATTTGAACTAGTGGTCTCGAACTAACGCTCCTAAGTGATTATATCAGCGAGTCTGGCCAATGAAGCCACGTTTCGACAAGTGTTAAAAAAAATTTTACCTTCCTACGTCTCCCCTAACAACCAAAGATAGTATTTATAGTCCGACCAATCGTGTTTAGTCTTATATTTGTTGCGCTCCAATCAATTTGGAGTTTACATGGTAGGCTATTTCCGTACGCACGGTTTTTTCAAACACGTTATAAAAAAATTTTATGAGCAGAAATGATTTCATGCTGTCAGGCATCCCCACTATTTTATTTTGGTTATAACTTGTGAATTCCTAGACTATTTGCGTAACGTTTTACATATTCTTTGTCAGCAAGCCCTAAGGAACCCAAATATACAAATTTAAAAGAGCTAAGTGGCTGCGTTCAAAATATGCAATTTCTTATACCTCCTGTTTCGAAGATGTGCTGTCTGGGTACTGTAATGTTTTCAAACGTAAACCCATCTAATGTTATCTTTTCTAATAAGCGTTTTTCGTGATTTTAAAACCTAACTCTGGGAAGGTTAGTGTTTTTATCACTGTCCGTCCGAAAAAGTTAGTGCATGTGGCCTTACACGCGTGATAGTAGTAAGTGTGTATCGCGTTACGCTTGTTGGGGTGGCATTAATAGCGAGACGCGTGTTCAATTTTGCATGCGTTCCTGATTTTCAGCCCTCCCTTCTCTCTATCCTTTAGTCCATCTGTCTTTAGTTACGCCGTGTATAAAATGGAATGAATGAAATATTAAAATTTAGGTCATTGTTTCAGCTTGCGGATCTCAAGTTTAGTACACGTTTCATTGAAGAAAGCGGGTAATAATATAGTAGGCTTTTACTATCAACGTGAAAGCGTTACAATTTGCAGACGAAGCATAAAACAAAGGGGATTTCGAGTACATTCCTTGTGACAGCACTGTTATTTTACCATTGCTCTTTTCTTTATTAGAATTTATTTGTTAAGCTTTACATTTACCTTTTAATTTATATATGTGGATTAGAATATTCCACCACAGGGTTAAAGAATGGAAAAGTTCCTGGCCATGATAACTTAAATGCAGAGCTATTTAAGACAGAGCCTGAGCTAGCAGCAGAACTATTAGAACCACTATTTGCACAAGTCTGGAAAACAGGGACAACACCAACGGAGTGGAACAAAGGAAAAATTGTCAAATTGCCAAAGAAGGAAGATCTTGCAGATTGCAATAATTGGAGAGGAATCTCTCTTCTCAGTTCCCAGCAACATACTAGGCAGGATAGTTATATAGAGAATTTCAAAAGCAGTAGAACACAAGCAGAAGAAAGAACAAGCAGGATTTAGGAAGAACAGAAGATGTGTAAATCACATATTTACTCTCAGGAACATTATAAAGCATTGCTCAGAAGTGATTGCGTCATTAATAGGTTGGACTGCCCATGGTAAATTTCCGGTGTTATGTCTTGCGGTTCGCACTAATGACCCGTCATCGAAGCATCATTTTTAGTGATGCCTAGAGGGCAGAGAGGATAGTGTGATTCGCTTGCATAGGCGGGGTTGTCGCTCGGAAGGTCCTGGTTTCGAGTCCTGGGTACGCCACTCACGTCTGTTGTTTTTCTGTTGTCTAGTGTTCTACTTCTTTATTTCTTACGAGTGCCTGAAAACATACCTTTATGTTTGTCTAATATTTATTTACTGTTTACAGGCCTCGGGTTTTCCTTCCTTATGTGTTATAAGGCTCAGAATGGCAAAGACAGCTGTACATTAATTTCGTTGATTTTGAAAAGGCTTTTAACAGTATACATAGGGACACTTAATGGAAAATACTGAGGGCGTATGGAATTCCAAGCCCCATAGTGTCAAACATAAAACGCCTATATGCCAACTTTACGTGTAGCGTTGGGCAGAGCAACCTAACCTTTGAGGTGAAAACAGGAGTACGACAGGGATGCCCCTTATCAACCACTCTATTTTCAACAGTCATAGACTGGGTGATGCGCCAGACAACAGAAGGCAGACCAAGAGGAATAAGATGGACTACATTTTCTACATTTTAAGATCTGGAATATGCAGATGTTATTGCACTGCTAGCACATTCACATCAATACATCCAGAAAAAAAACGGATAGACTTAATAAGTATAGCCAGCAGGTGGGCTTGAACATCAATCTAAAGAATACAGAGGTCATTACGCTCAATGTGAGCAACCCTGAGCCCATATCAGTAAGGAATCACCAACTGGAACACAGACACCTTCATATACCTAGGATACATACTAACACCAGACTGCGGACCAAGCAAAAACATCAACAACAGAATGAACAACGCAAGAACAGCCTTTTTTTAGTATAAACAACATCTGGAAGTCCTCTCAGTACAGCGCAATCACAAAAGAAAGATTCTATCAGAGCTGTGTGCTTTCTTTGCTTCTGTATTGCGTGTAATGCTGGAGGGTTACAGAGAAGGAAATGTCGAAATTGTACTCTTTTTGCACAACATGCCTAAGAAAAATTCCCCGAATCTTTTGACCGAATACCATCACCAACCAAGATCTGCTTACTCGGAGCAAGCAAGAGGACATGCACACCATCATAGCTGGCAGACGCTGGAGCTGTGTTGGCCATGCCCGCAGAAGAGACCCCGATGCCATCACAAGAACAGCGATGCTATGGACCCCTGAAGGAAAACGAAAGAGAGACCGACCAAAAACAACTTGGCGGAGGATTGTGGAGGCTGAGATGCAAAGAATGAACGAGAGTTGGGGCATTGTACGAAGGATAGCCACCGAGCGAGCAAAGTGAAATCAATTTTTTATTGTCCTACAAGACGCCACCAGGCGTGATGACCAATGACTGCATTGATTGTCGGCGGCTAAGGATTAAATAAGAAGAAGACATGGTAGCTTATAGGGCTACTTAACTTCCTATGATATGTTCTGCTCCCGCTGATGGGTTGGTTCTGTGCAGATAGGTCACTGGAATTCTCGCGTCTCTGATCAAGATTAAAGGCGCACACTGTCCCAGAAATGTCAAGGTGTAACTGGCAAGCTAGTCCCTCGTTTCTACGTCAGTCCACTTCTACCCTCACTTTGTTCCAGGGATTAGTACCCTCCTGGTACCACCAACAACTATGGTAAAAGAATAGAAATGAAACTCTTTTTTGGGTATATATTTTCTGACACATTCCTATGTGCCCCCGTATCTTCCTATTCCCCCATCCCATTTAACTCAGAATTTACCTTCTATGAAAATAAAACGTAATCCCTCGAGAGAAAACTTTCTTTACATTTAAATTGAATAGCTTTATATTTACTTTACATTTAAATGAAAGGTTAAAAGTACAGATAGCATATGTTTACATTTACATTTCCACTGTTAGAAAAATGTTCAGAATATAAATTGAATATGTTTTCATTTACATTTACACCGATTGAAAAGCTTAAATACTTTCATTAATTTTAAATAAAATATGTTTACATAGACATTTACACTGGTTTGAAACTGTAATTATTATACTTAGAATGTCTTAACAGACGCTGGACCTTCTTCACAATTACGTCACGTTACTCGAGGAACGTGTTTCGGCCACCAGACTTGACAATTGACTAGAGTGAATCAGTCCATAACCTGCAAAGAACAAGCATCGGATGGAGCAGAAACCAACCAACAATTACACTGACAGCTATGTTCCCATTCAAAGCTGCCAAGTGAACACTATTTTTAATGCAGAAAGACTTTTGTTCAATTCAGACCATTACCTATGAAGACATTTTAAAGACTCTATCTAAATTCAACGCACCTTTATTTATTTTACAATTTTTTTTCTCAATAATTGACTATTAAATTTTGTTATCTGTAAATATACAAATGTATTGTTGATTTAGTCATTTTGAGTGAAATACACCCGTATGTCTAAGTCATTTTAAATACTTATAACAGAGCTATTCGATTAATATTTTACAGAGTTAAATCTGTTGGGGGATCATCAGAACGAGGAAAATCCTAACTCATAGAAGGTCAGGACATATACAAAGTTTACACGTACCTGTATCCTATCAGCCGTAGTACTTGATTTACTTAAATTCCTATGAGGCGTCCTAGAATTGATGCACAATTCTTCAGTTCACATCGCTGCCAAGAGTAACACTGAGCGAGAGGTAGAGACCTTTGAAGACCCTCAGTAGATACTCTAAACTTTGGCCACTGTTGGACCATCACTGCAGAGCAATGTTTTAAAATCTCTTGACGTCATGTATCATTCATTCATTCATATTACTGAATCTGTCGGTTATATCAGTACGTGTTTTTTGTCAAGTGTGATAATTCCTGATTATGTATGACTCATTCATTTCTCTAAATCTCATTATGGAGCATGGATCCACCAATAAAGCTGGCCCATCATGTAGGCAGCCTACACTAAAGCATGGATCCACCAATACAGCTGGTCCCCTTGTAGGCAGCCTACACTAAAGCATGGATCCACCAATACAGCTGGTCCCCTTGTAGACAGCCTACACTAAAGCATGGATCCACCAATACAGCTGGTCACCTTGTAGACAGCCTACACTAAAGCATGGATCCACCAATACAACTGGTCACCTTGTAGACAGCCTACACTAAAGCATGGATCCACCAATACAGCTGGTCACCTTGTAGACAGCCTACACTAAAGCATGGATCCACCAATACAGCTGGTCCACCTTGTAGGCAGCCTACATTAAAGCATGGACCCACCAATACAGCTGGTCCCCTTGTAGACAGCCTACACTAAAGCATGGATCCACCAATACAGCTGGTCACCTTGTAGACAGTTTGCACTAAAGCATGGATCCACCAATACAGCTGGTCACCTTGTAGGCAGCCTACACTAAAGCATGGATCCACCAATACAGCTGGTCACCTTGTAGGCAGCATACACTAAAGCATGGATCCACCAATACAGCTGGTCACCTTGTAGGCAGCCTACACTAAAGCATGTGTGGTTTCTGTAACAATTAATGGTACAAGATGAGGTTCCCAGCCAGATGTATGCATTGTTCTGTATTATTCCTCCAGGTTGTGTCTTTTCACTTTGGTTGGTGTTATTTTTTAAGTTATTTTGATTTTCAGTAAGTGACTCTAGCCGTCATTTCTGGTACGATGTTGTCTATTAAACAAACGCGCATTTATGTCAATCCTACATGTGTATTTACGAAATATCTCTTAGGTCATCAGACATCTTGGCTATTCTAGCGAGCCATATCGGACTATCGTAGTTTACCATGAGGGATTTAAGTCTTTGACATATAAGATCATATAGTATACTACAATAATTATTTAGCGATGTATGAATATGGGTAGTTAGTGGGACAGCTTTTGTTTTCTGCTTTTATTGTGTCTATTGTCACAACCTACATCCTATCTCATCCTATGTAACATTGTTCTCCAGTTATCACGTGCAGATCCTTTCTGGTCTGTGCCAACTGTCGAGGTTATCTCCCTGCCCACTTTCATGTTCAAGTCTAATTCCGATACCACTCTCCATTTGTTGGTTTTATTATTGCTAGTTACATTCTTAGTAATTAGTTATAGTTAGTTTTCTAGTTGTAATTGGAGGTGAGAGTGTAACACGGTGATAAGTGTTTACGACGCCGACATGTGCATCCAATGAACACTTTCTGTGATACGAGAAGTAAGACACAATGAAGATATACATAATTTACGGGAATTGCAGTGCGCAGATGTCGACCATTACTAAACACACCATAGTGATTAACAAACGTGACACTTAAAAAAAATTGCTCTAGACAAGAAGAAAAGAATAAATAAAACAACATAAATACAAGACTAATGACTTACTTAGTCGTTCCTCTTCTATCGTAAGGTGTAGAGGCTTGGAAGAGAGCACAATCTTATCCTATCGTCTGTCTTCCTCCTGGTCTGGTTCCATTCTACTCCTCCGTCCTTCAAAGATTGTCTAATGTTGTCCTCCTAGGGGTCTGAGTCGTCCTGGAGGTCTGGATCCCTGGCTCTTAGTTTCCCATGCTTGTCGTGTAAGCCAATCTTCTCTCACTCTGCAGACATGGCCAAACCATACTAATGACACTGGTTATAACAAACACAAAAACAAATGAGAATACCACTACGAAAATAAAAATTATGAGTTGCGTGGAGAAAATGTTATGAATTCTCCACAATAAATGGACCACGTGACTGGTATGACAGATTATACAGGTAACATGACTTGTCCCATAGCACCTGGTCTTTAAGGGTTGGGCACACTTTAGCATGGACAAATCTGCTTCTACATTTCCAACGAGGGAAAACAATTTGTCGTTGTAGCTAGCTTTACAGTTTTGAACAGCCAAAGAACAAAAATAACTCCTCGCGCAAATTGAAATGGAAAAAAGCAATTTGTAATTGTAGGAACATTTGGTACCATTACCTTTGCGGTCGATGCTCGCAGTAAAATTGTATTGATCAATCAAATGTTGCGAGCTACGGCACCAGCAGAGACGTAATATACAAAGGAAATTTGAACGCGTAGAGAAACATTTGTAGTGGGTTAAAGGTGGCCTCGTACGAATAGAACTATAACGAGCAGGATGGATGAAAAGTAATAATTCTTTCACCTTTGCTTCCAGGAGGAAACAAGGTATGTTTAGGTGTAGATGACAGTGCAAGGCATGCAGTATATAATTGGCATGCAGTATATAATTGAATGCTAGTGTGTCAACAAGTGATTTGATAAGACTGTTGCTCATTTCTGTTAAGCCTAACAAATCGTAGGATGAAAGGATTGTAGAAGGACATATATGGAATGTGTCGTAATTTTTGATAAGATAGGCATGAGATATCTCTGGTCCCGTCCGAGCAAATGTGATAGTGATAGCTATGTGGGAGTAAGGTGTAAGAAATAGTTTCTGTTTCACGAGGGGTTGATAGGTTAAGAGAAAGAACAGTCCTGGATTGAATAATTGCTCTAATCCAGCCTATCTTTTACTACTGTATTTTTTAAATTAGACGCACTTTCTCTCCTTGTGCAAAGTACAAGTTACACTACGTACACATACACAACATTAGGTGACAAATACGTACACACGTGAAAACAACATATATGGGCAGGTTTTGACCAACACGATTGCTTAAGGTTTATTATGTTTATTATTACTAAAAAAAATCACAATATCAAAAGCATTTACATCAATGAAGTATAGTTTACAGACAAGAAAATGAAAATTAATCCAATAGGAAAACTAAGAAGATCCAAGCAGAGGTAATTAACCCAAAAAAGGATCAATAATTAACAGTGGGGGTAGGGAATATTCAGGACGGATAAAGAACAAGTCCCTAATTTAACCTTTCCCGAGAACACTCAGATTAGTGAGAGAGAAAAAAAGAAGATTGGGGTGTTATTGGTAACAAAAGAAAATTAAGTTTCTTTCTTCCAGTTCTCTCAATCATTCGTACAGTGGCCACTTTCAGATTTGCTTACCCAATCGTTGACGCCGCATACATTCCATGGAATTAAAAATTAACAGGTACTAAGAAAAAAATCAGAGTCCTACTCTTTGTCAATTTCAGCCCCAGACTATCCGGTATGCTGACTGTTCTTGTCCGGTAGTAGCTAAAGTTGATGCGTTAGTATTTTTCTGGATATTCCTCTTTTCGTTGTAGGTAGATGTTTGGGATAAGTGTTCTATGTGGTGGCACCATCATAGGGATTAATATGTAATATATTGTTCCAGTGGGGTCTAGCCTCAGGTGGCTGAGACACTCCCTGACGTGATTAAAATTTTAAAGAATGATACTCGTCGGCTGTTCTCTGAGGGAAGTAGCCGAGTATGACCAGTGAGTTCTCTTGAGTATAATCCCGTGGTAAGAACTTTACTGTCAGATGTTATAAAAAATAGTGATATATCTTTTAACTGCACGTCAGCATTATTTATATATATGAAAAGATTTTTTTCTTGGTATAGTTCTGTTCCAGTTATAATTAAAAATTATTGTAAGTGTTCTGGTTTTTGACCACTCTTATGGATGGAGAAGGTAGACCGCACAGGGTCACAACAAGCAGAATTTTCACAATGTCTGGATGTTTAAGAACATAATACCGTAATGTCAAAAGCATCAGACTGCTAGATCACAGGGTTATGATCCGCCTAGATGTAGAAAATAGATTAAACATGTAACCATAAAATAAATCATATCCTAACGCGCATTTTAGGTAAGACCTTTTTAACCACTCCGGTATTAAATTATATTAAAACCACGGGTCAATCTAATTTTATTGCTTTATAATACGTGAAATAGATACTTAGTCGTTTACAAAATTACACTTAATGAATAGAATTAAATGGTAAATCGTCAATTATCAATCGCCTAGCGTCTTATAATTATTAAAAGCATCTCTTACTCGGGAATAGCGAGTAATTAAATTTACGTTTACAGCTGGAGAATTTAGCTATATGTTTATTTAATACGTTATTCAGTTAACACCGAAATCCTAGTGAAATATAATGAAAAACTTTAACACGTTAAAGTCACTTAAATGCTATTTTATATATATATATATATATATATATATATATATATATATATATATATATATATATATATATATATATATATATATATATATATATATATATATATATATATATATATATATATATATATATATATATATATATATATATATATATTACCGCAACACAGGAAAACTGAAATATCTCCACGTATTTTAAGAAATCCAATTGTATATGGCTCTACAATACAAGCTAGATGTATTTCAGAAATTTTTCCTGGGGCAACTGATAACTGTGTTTGGGAGGCAAGCTATATATTTAGAAAGGCCGTTCTTTCTTCCCTTAATGTAAAAATTCGCACCTAGAACAAATCTGCTGGTCGATTTCTGAATAAAAGCGTATTTTCTCGCCTTCGCCGACCGCATAGCCAGCGAGCAAACACTATTTTGATCACGGCTCTCTCTTTTAATTACGTCTCTTGGGAAACAGGAACAGACGGATGTGCGGTAAACGGTTATTGCCCCTTTCTGCATTAGCGTAATTCCCCCTGTTAAATGGTACATCTTCTGTATTACCGCCCTTGGTTCTACAGTTAACGACCCGTTCTATTTTAAGTAACTTCAAAAATCATTGCCTCCCCCCCTTCCCCCCCCCCCGTTTTTCAGGGACAAGGTGATGTCGTAATCTGACAGTAGGCAGAGCACTTAGCCTGTCCTCTTTTGAAGAAAAGACAGTTAGAGGTCTGAAAAGCTGTATTAGTAGCGCTTGATAAAAAGACGTAGGCGTGGCTAAACTATAAATAAGACATAGCGAAAGGCATGGCTTGCGCGATAACCCGTGCATGTTAATGAGGGAAACAAACGTGGGAGAAACCCACGTTGGACGATTGATTGAAAAGACTGAGGGGTGACTGTGGGAGTAAAGTGGACTGATCAAGGTGATAGATTTTCATAACCTGTCACAGAAAGCTGCAAGTCGTCTGAGTAAAACGAAATATGGATGAACATGATAGCTTGTATTTAAAACGAGAACGACCAAGTGTCACAGGTTCTCTATTCTTAAGGCTGTTTATCAAATATTTTATCCATAAGTGTCTAATGAAGTATAAAGCACAAGTTAATTTCATGTAGATTCAGCGCGCCAGGCTTTTTGTCAATTTGATGTTACAATTTTTGACTGCAAGCTATACTTCTTAAAAAAGTATGTGTGGCTTTTTAGTGCATTAAAAACCTGTGTTTAAAGTATTTTTTTTTTCATTTTTTTATTGGCTCTAAACTGATGCGTGGAATGAAAACTCGTGCATAATAATTACTGCCTGTGATGATTTTGTTTTGTATGTTTGAAAAGTTCAGCCCTCTATCTTTACTATTTACACACTTTCATTAAGAAAATTAGTAAAGTGGGAATATCTATCTGTTGGGTGTCCATGATACAATACTGCTGACTATATTCTAGGTCATTTAGTGGATAATTTATTTAGCTATGTGAAAGTGGGCAGAAACAAATGTAACGAATAAATAGGACTAACGTCACAAACAGGTTAATTAATGTGTCATAAAGAAAACATTTTTTGGTACACAACACAGTTTTTTAGTATAATAATTTTTTTTTTTTTAATTTGTCAGAATACATTTAAACAAATGAGTTATACCCCTTGATTCTTTTTCTTGTCAACCAACAGTTTTATTCTTGGTACAGTTTCTGAAAGAGTCTTCACTTATCATTTTTAGACTCTATTTTGGTTTCCTAATTCGGATTAGAATAAGAACTGGTCGTTCTCTTTTCCATTCCCCAACTTTGTTTTTCACTAACAGTACTACTCTTGGAATATTTTAGTTGAATTATTTACTCTTTCATTCCACAACTTTGTTTCTCACTAACGCTACTACTTTTGGAATATTTTAGTTGAATTGTTTACTCTTTCATTCCACAACTTTGTTTCTCACTAACGCTACTACTCTTGGAATGTTTTAGTTGAATTATTTACTCTTTCATTCCACAACTTTGTTTCTCACTAACGCTACTACTTTTGGAATATTTTAGTTGAATTGTTTACTCTTTCATTCCACAACTTTGTTTCTCACTAACACTACTACTTTTGGAATATTTTAGTTCAATTATTTACAGTGTGTCCCAAAAGTCTGGATTCATAGAGAATTCGTCTGCTTCTTGTCTTTGTGAGGATCCCTGTCTTGTGTACATGAGAACAATCTTGATGCGTTAATCTGCTGCAAATGTCGAATCCATATTGACACAGACAACAATTATTACATAAGTTAGAAGGGCGAATAAATTTAGATAAGGCAAATTGGTTAGTCTATGCTATTAATGGTTACGTCTCTTTATTAAATTAACTGTGACTTGGCGTGGAGTTTGTAGAGCTAGGTAGACCATTCCTCCAGTTCCAGAGAAAAAAATAATCTGCTTGTATGCAGCCCTGTCACCGTAATGAATATGGGCTTCTTTCTAAATCATGTAAGTCGAGAAACACCTTATCCAAGTCAGAACAACACTGTATCTTAGATGTAATGAATTTAGTAGCTGACGGGTTAAACATCTCATGGTGTTTGGAGGACCACCAGTAAATTACAAAAGTCACAAAATAATGTTGTCGTACATTCACCAAAAAAAACTTCATTACGAATGTGTTTTTCTGTAACCGCTGTTTCTCTTCCTTTGTCACATTTTTTTGTCTGTGCTTATTTACAATAGCACTGGTCGTTCAAAGCCGAGTGGAACAGTCCCAGTTACTGTGGTTTGGTCACGTCTGTAGTATTGGAGAAGAACGGCTGCCACGACACATATGGGAAGACAATAGCCAGGGATCCAGATCTCTAGGACGACACATAGTTTGCTGGGAGGACAACATTAGACAATCCCTGAAGGACCGAGGACTGGACTGGAAGCAGTTTACATGATAACATGGCGCTCTCTCTCTGGCTAACCTCTACACCCTAAGGTTGAAAAGGTTTGTGTCGTTTGGTTTTAAGGACCGTATTCACTGCACACGGACAACTCCATCAGTGCTCCGATCTCCTCCATTAGATCTCAAGGAGGATATCAGCACAGTGCACGAACTCCAAAGCACAGTCGACAATTCCAAATGCGTGTATTTAGGAATCATACATTCTATAAATATTTTTTTATCGGATAGGTTTTCCTAATTTTGTAAATTCTGCTAGGTCAAGGGTCGTAAGGCCAACTCTTTACGATTTCCAATTGCCAGGGAATATTTAACGTGTGCAACTTGCACTCGGAACCTACTATTTGTTCGTCCTTATCTGAGAAGGCTAGGCATCCAATCACACTACCCAGGGGATCATCGGGAGTATGACATCATTAGGACCCAGCGGTTCTGACAAAAATCCATCATAAATATTCCTTAGACTGGGATACGAACCCTATACCTTTATAATTAGAGTCGGACGCCATACTTCTTAGTCACTTCGGCCCCCAGGGTAGAAGAGAAAATACTAAGTAAGAAAATGTGTTTAAAAGATTGTCGAAGTGCGCTGTCTGGCGCCAATGAAACGTTTCGGCGCGAACCTTTCAAATCGAAATAACTACCATTTTTTGTGGCAAAGAATAAGTGTTCACTACTTTAACATGTGCATTAAACTCCAAATTTTTTAAAGTCTTTAAACTTTATACATAAAACACACAACAAAATTTAAACAATGTAAAAAATGTATTAATAAAAATTAGTGAATTGCTTATGCCTTTTATAATTTTGTCTAAAAAGTTCATAAAGTTAAAAAAGTAATCAAAATATGTTATTTATTTTCGTTTTTGTTAATAATTTTATTGTTTCCCTTTGGAAGTAAATATGATGCTTTCCCCTAACATCTCAGTTTCTGCTTCTTAAAGTATCACATGGTTGTTCTTTTTTTCTTTTTGTTTTACTTATTTCTGAGATTCGACATCCGGTCAAAACCCGACAAGAGGTGTGATATCTCGGTTATAAGCGGGGTATATTGTGTGCATTTTTATTACATAAATCTTCATTTCAGCTAGTAGTACTTTTAACGACACGTCGGTACAGAGGCAATAATAGATATAGAGGTAAAATGATTACACTAGTCAACAACCAAAATGTACCAGAAATGAAAATAGCTGATCTTAACAAATTTTGGTGTGCTGAAAACGAAAATGACATTAAAAAATGTTGATTGGCTCTAGTTTTCAAGATATATGCTACTAGTTTATTTAATTATGGTCAATTTATATATATGACACAACTGTTGTGGGCGATTGCATAATCTTTTCTAATGACCAGTAAAAATGTAACTAGAAGTTGATGATGCAATACTACCTATGATTACATCACCTTTGGGTATAAAAATCGTATCTCTGATAAAATTTTGCCATTAGTTAGTGCATTTGTCCTTATCAAAAGTATCGTAGTTAGAAATGCCAAGGACATGTGTGAACAGTGCTAATAATTTCTGTTATATATGTGGTGAGGTGACATTTCTATCACAAAAACGAAATATAACTAAAGTGATTAAGAAGGCATACAGTTTGTATTTTGGCTGCAGAATAGGGGATCAAGATAAGAGCTGGGCGCCACACATATGCTGCAATACCCCGATTTTGAGCAAACTACATCCACTAAACCACACTTAATAACCCAAGGTGAACTGAATGAACTTGTAAGAGATCTGAATTTACCGAAGAACAAGGCGGAGCTTTTGGGTTCCAGATTGCAACAGTGGAATCTCCTAGCAGAAGATGTTACAATTTCTGTGTATAGGAACCGCCAGAAGCCGCTTATTACATTCTTTTTCAAAGAGGGTGACCTTTCTGCGTACCACACCATTTCTGGTTTAATGGCAGCCCTCAAAATCAATTACATACCAGAAGAGTGGAGACTTTTCATT
Organism: Oreohelix idahoensis; assembly: GCA_024509875.1. Taxonomy (NCBI): domain Eukaryota; kingdom Metazoa; phylum Mollusca; class Gastropoda; order Stylommatophora; family Oreohelicidae; genus Oreohelix; species Oreohelix idahoensis. The sequence goes on from JAMPIV010022840.1 coordinate 163,137, forward strand.
GATTCATCCAAGACGAGTCTTAAAGCTGTTTTGTTGAATAATGGTAATGTGTTACCATCAATTCCAGTTGGTCACGCAGGTCATATGAAAGAAACTTATGAAAACATTAATCAGCTTTTGAAGTGTATAAACTATGATCATCATCATTGGTCACTTTGCGGTGACTTAAAAGTGGTTGCTCTTTTGCTTTGACTACAGGGTGGATACACCAAGTACTGTTGCTTTCTCTGTGAGTGGGATAGCCGTGCACGAAGTGACCATTACATCAGAAGACATTGGCCAATCAGGCAGTCATTGCAGCCTGGCAGTAAGAACGTTGAGAACCCAGCACTTGTCGACACCAGCAAGATTTTGTTGCCACCCTTGCACATTAAACTGGGTCTCATGAAAAACTTTGTCAAGGCAATGGAGAAAACAGATGAGGCTTTCAAATACCTCATCAGAAAATTTCCAAGACTGAGTGAAGCTAAAATAAGAGAGGGAGTATTTGTTGGTCCGCAAATTCGAAAACTTCTTCATGATGACGAGTTTCTTTGCGTGTTGCATGGCGAGGAAAAAGCAGCATGGCTAACATTTAAGTCAGTGGTGGACAATTTTCTTGGAAACAACAGATCTGATAATTACAATGAAATTGTAGAAAATCTCCTTCTGAAGTATAAGAGTCTTGGCTGCAACATGTCTTTGAAAATTCATTTTCTGGATTCTCATCTGGATTTCTTTGTCAAACTGTGGAGCGGTCACTGATGAGCATGGTGAACGATTTCACCAGGACATTGCTGCTATGAAGACAAGGTATCAAGGCAACTGAAGCCCTTCAATGCTTGCTGATTACTGTTGGACTGTGACAAGAGACACCTCATCGATTGACTACAAGAAGCAAGCAAAGAGAGCTCGAACAGCGACTGAATAATGATGAAATGGGTTCAAATGTGACTTTTTAAAACATGATATGTGAACTTTAAATAATGTTTTTATTTTTTCTATCATTTTATGTTGAAATATCAATTAATTGAGTATGTAACCACAATTTTTATAATGCTAAAGTAGAAAGACTAGCTGTTCGCCCCAGAGAATTAAACAAGTATACATTATTTGTATTACTGTAATGTAAATTCATCATTTAAAAAAAACCCAGAGCCAATTGGTGAATTTCATTATGATATTTGAAATCAGCATGTCAAAATCAATAAGAAATGGTATATTTAATTTCTGGTACAAATAACTTTTGAAAATTTGTTGACTAGTGTTACACTTAACACATATAAATAAATAAGTATACGGATTGAACAAGTAGAAATACTCGAATAAACCTTATGACGTGACGGTCAGACACGGTAATTATTGATAGCGGTAATTCACATAAATAGACCTTTTCTTGGCTAATATAAAAGTCCCCCCCCCCCCACATAATTAAAAAAGGACAGAAATAGCAGTACAGCTTGGTGCAACAAGACCATACCAAAGGACTGGGAGATTGCCATCATAACACCAATTTTCAAAAAGGGTGACAATCGACAATGCAGAAACCATAGAGGCATATACCTTCTCAGTGTCCCTGGTAAAATCTACTTTAGAATCCTAGAACAGAGACTCCGACGCCTAGCTGAGCCACAATTGGATGAGGTCCAATGCGGATTCAGAGCAAACCGAAGTACTCAAGACCTAATCTTCACACTCAGACAGCTGAGTGAAAAGGCCCTTGAGTATAAGAGTGAGATCTATCTTTGATTCATACATCTGGAAAAGGCATTTGACAGGGTACCCTGGAGCAAACTTTGGGACTGTTTGGTAAGGAAGAACATTCCAGCACCTCTGATTCATGCTATACAGAGTTTCTACAAGTCTTGCAGAAATTATGTGAGGACAACAAACTATAAGTCAGAAGAGTTCAGGACCACCACTGGTGTAAGACAAAGTGATATCCTGTCACCTTATCTTTTCATACCCCTCATGGGCGATGTTATCAAGTCATGTAAGGAGAGAACAAGAAAGTATTCAGTGGGGTACTGGAAGATGAGACAGGTATGTATTTCAGAGCTGGCATTTGCTGATGATGTTGCCTTGATTGCTCAATCAGAGGCACATCTCCAATCCAACCTGCAAGTCTGGAAGGAAGAGCTGGAGAAGAGAGGAATGGTCATAAGTAGCTCCAAAACAAAATCCATGGTGATATCACGAAAAGAAAGAAGACATCTGATTAAGCTGGGAGAACAGGTCCTGGAGCAGGTCGAGCACTTTAAATATCTCGGAGCTATTATAGACCGAAATGGAAGCATCAACGAAGAGTTGGCCACTAGAAAAGCAGCAGCTGGTAGACTTTTTCAGGCCATAAATCGAGGATTCCTCAGCAAGAGAGAGGTTGGTAAGAAAACGAAGATGGCTCTATACCGCTCCACCTATGTCCCAGTCTTGACATATGGATGCGAGTCATGGCTAATGACTACAACCCATAAAAGCCAGATCCAAACCTCAGAAATGAGGTATCTGAGGAAGGTGGTTGAAGAAACAAGAAGAGACATGGTCCGCAACCAGACGATACGTCAAGGCCTAAAATCACCCTCCCTACAGACCCAAGTAGAACAGTCCCAACTAAGATGGTTTGGCCATGTCTGCAGAATGAGAGAAGATCGGCTACCACGACAAGCATAAGAAACAAAGAGCCAGGGATCCAGACCCCAGGACGACCCAGAGTCCGCTGGGAGGACAACTTTAGACAATCTTTGAAGGACCGAGGACTAGAATGCAACCAGGCCAGGAGGAAGACAGCCGATAGGATAATCTGGCGCTCTCTCTCTTCCAAACCTCTACACCTCACGGTAGAAGGGGGACGACTAAGTAAGAAAGGAACCCACGTTGGCGATTTTGATTTCAACAAAATTGAGGGCCACCGGTGAGATTCAAGGGTAGCTTCAATTTTCGTCTGTCACAGTCACTGTGAATTTTCACAGTGTCTTAAAACTTTAAAAAGATCAGGGTATATTAACTGTCCTCCCCCGAATTTGTTGTGTTACGATGCTAAGAAAGCTCCAATCGTTTGAAACATGCGTGTTTAGTGGGGTAATTTCAAAATTATTTCCGCCTGAAATAATATACGTTATGCAAAAGGTTACGTCTCCCATATATGGAATGAAAACATCCGATCCTCTATCGGCAATGTTTACAAATAATTTATCATTCTTCTTCTTATTTGATCCTTAGCCACCGACCGTCAAAGCAGTCAGTGGCCATCACGCCTGGTGGCGTCTTGTAGGGCAACAACAAATTGATTCCACTTTGCTCGGTCGGCGGTCATCTTTCGCACAGTGCCCCAACCCCGGTTCACTCCCCGCATCTCAGCCCATACAGTCCTCCGCCAAGTTGCTCCCGGTCGGCCTCTCTCCAGCTTTCCCCCATGGGTCCACTGCATAGCTGTCCCCGTGATGGCATAAGCCCCCTTTCCCCCCCCCCCCCCGAGGACATGGCCAACCCAGCCCCTGCGTCTGCCAGCCACGATGGCGCGCATGTCCTCCTGCCCGCTCCGAGCAAGCAGATCTCGGTTGGTGATGGCATTCGGCCATTTATCATTACTTTAATATAAAGTAATGTTTTTGTAACAAGGTGTGCCGGAAACGGTGATGTCATGCATGTCTGTCCAACATATATAACCAAACAGACTTGACGCCGTATCAGTGAGAGGAGTGTAAGAATGTTTGAAAATACAAACTATCTGCTACATAGCCGAAAAAGAAAGAGGTGTCGACCATTTAAAAGCATGTATTTAATCAGTCCAACAAATGTAACTAATTACTGCCGTAGTGAAGCAGAGATCGACCCAATAATGTCACAACATTAGATACTCTAGGTTTTGGCCCTTCTTGGATCATCACTATAGAGCAAGAAGAGGCAACACTTGACAACCTGTATATATTAAAATATTCGAAACTTTTCAATGATTAAAATCATTATTTTAACAAGGTTGTGCTGTTCTAATACCAAACGTTTAATGTTGACTCACACGATCTAGAATCATACCAACATTATAAACCCGGGACACATTTTATTATGGTGTTAGGTCCCATACAAGCAGATTATCTTGTTTGTTTACGTACATCATCCTAACAAGACTTTTTGTAATTGGAGTGAGTGAACTACCTCGTTGTATTACAGCTGGCCTGAAAGTCGCCTCTGGTTAATCTATTAGAAAGAGAAAAAAAAATCAAAGGTATAATGTCTTTATCTTCCAGTATCTTTTAATCCCCACTGCGTTGTTCCAGCTCTTCAGCGTCGATAAATAAAACTTCGGCACACAGCGTGAATAACAACGGAAACCATCAATAAGAAACAAGACAGGAAAAAAAATCAAGAAAGCAGATTTAAACACAAGCAAACCCAGAAGTTCTGAAGCCAAGGCTTATAATGTATACATAGAAGCTAAACCCAGAAGTTCCGAAGCCAAGGCTTACAATGTGTACATAGAAGCTAAACCCAGAAGTTCCGAAGCCAAGGCTTATAATGTGTACATAGAAGCAAAACAAGAGCTAAGAAGAAACATTTAAAAAAAAAACAAGAGGAAAATACCGAGGAGTGGGCAAAAGAGACAGAGAAAACCGCAGCAAAAAGAAAAAGCAGTTATTTATTATTATTTTTTAACCAGCGGCACTTGTGCTTTCAGCCCTTCGGCTCAATGACATGTCATTGCGAGACTGGGGAGTCTGTGGACTTTCCTTCCAACCCGGTCAGGAGCTTCGCACCTTCCCATTGACAGATGTTTTATCTCAGGAGCAGTTCAGATTATTCAGTCAAAATCCCCGTCGAAGACACTCTTCAAATGCCCACACCAGGGCGTGAACGTTGAACACCTGATCGCCAGTGCAAAGTGGTAACCATTACACCAGCGCGGCTCCCAAAGCAAAGTTATACAATACAGCATGTTCAAGAGATTCATGAGGAACGCTCGATCAGCGCTGACAGAAAGTTTGATGTGCAGATCTACGATATTAAAAGAGCCACGAGAGGATCAATACCATTAAAAGTGGAACAACATTTAAGTGTTTACTACTTCGACGTACGTATCGCGTGCAACATTTAGACAAAACTCTTTATTTAAATACAGAGAAAAACGTGGACCTTTTTAAATAATTTAAAAGATTTACAATAAGAGATAAAACTTAACTATGTGCATTATATATATATATTTTTTAAACTTTCTCTGAATGTAATAAATATTAACTGATTACGTCCACAAGATCTTTTAAAAGACGCTGATTTATTTCGTTGTTTCTTTCTATTCTGATATTTTTTACTGCCAGGAATTTATCTCGAACGGAAGTAAACACAAAACTGGTCAAATTTCAACAAGCTTCAATGTCTTTTATTTGCGTTTGAAGGGATTTTCTCACATTTATCTTTATCTTTAATCGTGTTTTGTCGTATCGTTATAATGGCCGAAAACACACAGGATATGTTACTAATATGTGAACAGTAAACAAACTGTGTGATCACCCATAACTTTCTTACTTTTTTCGTGTTTCTAAACGGATTACTTGCACAAAGAGAGCAGTGAAACTGTATTGTGATAACAATTTATGTTACAAGACTTACATAAGTCGAAGATTTTTGTTCAAAATTTCAAGTTATCTTTTTTTTCCGTGTACATGTTATCTGAAAATAATTGATTCAGTTTAGAATTTGAGTCTTCAGTAAATTATGTTCCTTGGGTTTATCTCCCTTTATTTGTCATCATTGAAACGTATGGAAATAATATATATACTTGCAACAACTGGTCAAACGTGACGGGTTTTTAATTATACTGTACTGTTTCCGTTCCCAGATGAGCAGATAGAAGAACATTCTTAGAGTGTTTTTGGTTTCTTTCCATTATACAGTGTTATCAAACTGTTCATGAACACCGTCATTTGAACGCTTTTCTTTGTTTATTGTAACTATTTTCGGGAGAGTATATAATGGAAACAATACAATTTGTCAATGCGGTTGCATTCCTCGGCTGTGACCAACGTACACACGGCTAGAATTATGTTATTTTAGATTCAATTTAAAAGTTCTTTGATGACAACATTTCGTGTGAAAGTGCGTGGATTGTTTTCAAAGAGTGTTCCCTTACAATAAGTGGTTTTCACAAAAACTTTCAAGTTTTAATGATTTTTACATTGGGTGAGGGCTCATGCACACCAATTTTTACGCACTTTTTCTCTGTCTAGCGCTACTAATTTCGTGAAAGAATTAAAAAAAAAACCAAAGTATTTGTTTTATATAACACTCATGCCGCACAAGTTGCACACCGTGCTTTGCGCACTTTTTTTTTCTGGCGCGAGTTACTATTTTGAGTGTGACCGACCGACGTAACATACATCGGTAATTAAGTTATTTGGGAATACTAGTGCCCCTAGATGAATGACGAGTTACGCCATTTTCCGCTGAACCCGTATCGCAGGAAAATGGACCCAATTGCGACTTTCAGACCCAATTTGCATTTTCGTTTAGGTTAACTACTAATTTGAAATAAAATTAGCTGCAATTACAGTAGCACATATTTGTATCTATTCCATTTTACTGCGATACGGGTACAGCCGAAAATGGCGGCCAAACCTTCCTTGGCGTAACTCCCCATTCATCTGGGGCACTAGGGAATACTAGCAATAACCCGTCAATAATGACGGAAGGAAATAAAAAACTGTAATATATTTTACAAATATTGTTTAATTCAATATAAAAGTTCTTTGATGACAACATTTTTTGTGAAAGTGCGTGGATGTGTTTCAAAGAATGTACCCTGATAAAAAGTGTGTTTAACAAAAAAACTTTCAAGTTTTCACGATTTGTTCCACGGGTTAGGGCGATATAGAGCTGGCCGCGTCCGAAAACAGGTTCAGGAAAGAAAACTCCTACGTGATCAAAAGATTGTCCTTGCGCCTTATTGATCGTCATTGCAAATGCTAAAATCACTGGGAACTAACGACGTCGCAACCTAAATGGCAAACTGCGCTTGATCGGTTCTAAGTCAATGCAAGGAATTAAGACTCGTTCTCCCTTATTAATGCCAGTAATAATTTCTTCATTAATCGAATTCCGACGCAAGACTTTTGTGACCAAATGCGTGCCATTCAATAGTCCGTTTTTTGCGTTCAGATTTTGCAATAGCATGATAATTGCAGCAACCTTTAATTTCTGCAAATGCGGTGGCATTCCTGATGGGCACTGCTCGTAAAGGAACTCGGTTGGGAAATCAACTTCGTGCAGCTGCTGCTCTACGTTCGGTTGCTTCTTCTGAAGTCTCCTTTGCTCGTTGTGATGCTCTCAACTGACGAATGCGAAAAGCTTCTGCAGCGCGTTGAGATTCATGCCCTTCTACAGACTGCTCGTTGTGACTGACGTTGTGCTTGTCTTTGTGCAGCTTCATGTTGTGGTCGTATTGCTACTTCTTCGAGAATCTTGCTTCCTCATTGTGATTGATGCGATCGTCTCTTCCTCGTAGCATCTGCAGCTCGTTTTGCAGCATATGATCATTTTGATCCATAACAATAAGTCTGCAATACTTTAAATTGCAATTTTGTCGCGAAGAAAGAATCAGAAACTTACACTTTAAGATTATTTTTAACAACATGATGAGATAAATCCATGTCCGGAATGAAACTGGGTTCTACACCGACTTTTCTTCGTTGAATGTTTCTATTTTCGGGAGAGTACATATAAGGGAAACAATACATTTAATGTCTAACTTTCACCCATAGTTGCAGCCCTTAGATATAACTAATGTACAAACGGCGAGAATTATGGACTTTGAGATTATATATCTCTATGTTATTCCAAATGCCTGGAGGCATATGTGATTTATGTGATTTAATTCCTGATGAACAGGTAACTGATTCTTTTTGCTGAGTAACTTTATCGCCATCTTGTGATGTTGACTTTTGCCTAGCCTGCCCTATTATAAAGTCTATGATAGGACAAGTTTGCTCAGCTCACGATCCACTTATATTGTCTCGCATCGATTGATGCCTGTCCTAAGGGCCATTTGCTTCCTGAACTTTATTGATGGATCTAGGTTTGATACCTTTGCTGTGTGAGGAACATAGAGGACGATAATGTGACGCTCAAAAGACATGCCTGTCTTGTTGAGGTCAAATATAGGGGACTAGATTTAATCTCCTAGTTGATATCTACTAGCTCTTATGGAAAGGGGAAGTTTACTACCTGACTACATGTACAGCTGATTACGATATCCTAAAAAGCATAGGATGTACATTATTATGATGCTGTCTGCTGTGCCTGTTGAATTGACTACGTCGATGATACAATGACTATTGTACTATACTTGTGATGTTTTCTGCATAACGATGTCCATGCATCTTGTCATTGTGGCGTACACAATATATATATTACTATAAAACATCACCGCTGTTAAAAGCTTTATTGACTTTCTACGTTGTATGATCTGATGTGACGTCCATGTATGATACTGTAGCTATCTGACTCTACCCTTACGTCACACACTTAAACCAGACTAAAGACACCATGTTACTATGCCTCATCATCCCTGGTGTCTGAGGGTGGTACACTACTCTGCAAAGGCCAGTATTATCGTACCTTTGGAAAGCAGATGAAATATAACACCCTCAACATTGTGTGGCAAATGTGACATCATCCACGGGACATTTATACACAACACACATTTTGCTACGCAACATTTTGGTGGCCAGTCCAAAGGCATTCGATAAGCCCACCACGTTTCAACATTTGGTGGCCATAAGCTGGTTTGGTCTGGTACCAGCATACACGGGGTCCCTTACCCACTTCATTCAACAAACAGCATTCTTCAAGGAATTCTACATCTACATACAAAATCCTGAACCTACTCGGCGTTGTCCGGTATCTTCTGGACTTAAAAATTTTTGTTGCAATTTTTGGGAGCCTAAATGACAGTACCCGGCGTTGAGTCATACATAGCCAGTTGAAACGTGTTGCTGTCCTCCTTGCATCAAGTTGCTGTCGTTTGTGAAGGTCAAGTGCCGGTTGATACAAGTTGTTTTCTCAAGAAGGCTAAGTACCGATTTCAATCAGTTTACTATTGGATAAGAGGGTCAAGTGCCGAAACAACACAACATACATTATATCTAGAAGCTCAAGTACCATCGTCATGGCAGTTGGAGCAGTTCAGATGTGTGATCAACGTTGGATCTTCGATCTTAGAATGCTGATTACCACCTGTTTTTTGCTGTACTGACGATTGGAATACCATAAGTTAAGTGGCCTGTTTGTTTGTGAACTGTGCCCTTATACTTCTACTGAGTCTTCTGTATTTCTCATTCTTTGTTTACATGTTATATGTTTATATGTTATTTGTATATTTATATTTATATGTTTATATTTCTGCGGGTTTTCGGTCGGGCGGTGTCTCCCTTAGATCATACCACGTCATAGAGGTCGTCTATCGTGAGCGTTTTCTGTAGGGTGTGCAAATTTCCGATACTGGAATTTGCAAAGTGACTTCTGTGGCTATTTTTTGTTAGTTGTGATGACATGTGTTAGTATTGTTTTCGTTATTTTTCTGCATTCTTTAGTTCTATTTTGATTTGTTTGTATTTGCTAGTCTACTCTTTTCTATTGTTTAGTTTCATATACCATTTTTGTTTATACACTGTGGTGTCTTGTATTTGTATTATCTTCTCGTAAATATCATCACATTTTTGTGATATTTCTTTAATTTTCGCTTTTTTTGTTGTTGATTTCTACGAATGTTTTCGAATTGTTGCTAAATCCTTGTTATTGTTTACATTGTATTGTTTACATTGTATTGTTTACAGTGTAATGTTTACATTGTTACTATTTACATTGTGATTGTGTTTACATAGTCATTGGTTACACTTATAGTAGTTAATTCACATTTAATAGTGGGTTATGCTTATGCATTACTACTACACTGATGATTAATAAATGATGAATAGTATTGTGCACTATTGAATTGGAAGTGCACCTATGATCAAGAGTTGATTGATGATATTTCAAAAAGGTCTATACACAAGTTCTTTGATATAAGACTTGTTTCCCACAGAGATTGGGATAATAATATAGTGTTGTAAATATACAAGTGCTTAATTAAGACTTGTTACACTTAGGTTTGAAATAAATTAGTTAATTATTTCAGGTTTTGGACTCATATGTTAGACAACATGTCTACATTTGAGCACTTTATTGGGCAGGGTAAATTGCTTGGGAAGACTGGTGATAAGTTAGAAGAATTTGCAACTGCTCGATATGATAAAGCAATGGAAGCTGAACAAAAGAAACTGCAGATGCAGGTGGATGAAAAAAGATTCCAAATGGAGATGGAAAAACAAAATAGAGAAGCAGAAGCAAAAGCTGAAGAGAAGAGACTACAGATTGAGTCTGAAAATAAAAGACTTGAAATAGAGGCTGAAAATAAGACTTGAAAAAGAGGCTGAAGAAAAAAAGTTACAAAGAGAGTTTGATGAGAGAAAAGCAAAAATGGAGCATGAAGAAAAACTCTTAGCTTTGGAAGTTGAGAATTTAAAGGTGATGAACATGGGTAATGCTAATGATCCAAATAAGGTCTCAGATAAGACTAATGCAAGCACATTCAAGCTTAATCTACCACCATTCAATGCTTCCATCGACGATATAACATTCTATCTGGACAGATTTGAAACTTCATGTAAAGTACATAACAGATAAATCACTACAGGTTTATCATTTGTCCAAAATACTTAGAGGTGATGCTTTGAGTATGTTAAGCATGGTAGATGAGCCTGACAAGAACAACTATGAGGTTGCCAGGGCTATATTGTTAAAAAAATACCAACTTGACGAAGACGGCTATCGTCTTCAATTTAAAAATATGTTGCCAGAAATTGGTGTGCAATTCTCTGAATTCATTTCAAAGATACGTCTTACTTTTCTACGTTGGGTGGAGCTGTCTAAGACAGAAAAAACTTATGAAGGACTTATGGACTTAATACTTAGAGACAAAGTCATGTCTTCTGTCAATGAGTCTTTCCTTGCTTTCCTTCATGAACGTAAACCTAAAACAATAAAAGAAATGGAAGATTTCTGTAGCCAGTATATAACTGCGCATCCTCACGTAACCATTGGTAACTCTAAAGTAAAAGAAGGTCTGCCAGTTGCTTTGGCAGCACCTTATGGTCAAAACTCTAGTCATAGATTCCAACAAAATTTTGATAGGAAAAGTAACCGTAGTTACGGTCAAAATTATGGAAATCAATTTCAGGGTGATTCTTCTTCGAAAAATTGGAGACGAGCTGACAGTCCTCGTTACTTCCAACCTAATAATTTTAGGCATTTCAGAAGAGGATATGGTAACAGAGGCTTTTCCTCTCGTAGACCTCAAAACCAAACAAATAGATGTTCACATCAATGTGGACATGATAATAATCATGGAAACTGTAGTTCAAAACAGGATAACAGTTATAATAGAGACAATAATAACTACAGAGATAATAACAACAGTGATAACTTCAGAGGTAATAGTAGTCGCGGTAGATCTCAATACAAAAAAAGAGATATCAGCAGGCTAACTCGGTTCAACAAGAATCTCAGGGAGCCTGTAATCAGGTTTCTGATAATAAAAACTCTGACGCTGTCACTTGTTCTTCTTTTGACTTTGGGAGAGCAAACAAGTGCCCCCAATGCAGTACTTTGTTCGAACCAACTACAATATCGACTTTGAGTTGTGGTCACCCTCTCCCCGCTCTTCCTGCTTCGGTTGCACATGACGGGAGAGGTTCTCTAATCCTACATAAGGGTCTTGTTAATAATACTCCGGTCTCACTACTTTTCGATTCCGGATGCACCACTATTGGTGTTAGACAATCGCTTGTAGAACCATCCTGTGCGACAGGAAGGGTTATCAAATGTGTCACATTTGGCGGCACTCTGGAGAAATATCCTACTGCTGTAATCCACATTGCTACTCCTTTCTTTACAGGAGATGTGCATGCCTGTCTCTTACCTAATCCAATCTCGGACCTCATTATTGGTCGTATCCACGGAGTTAGGGAATGTACCCCACAGCAGATTGCTGCTTGGGAAGATGATAATATGCAAGCTACCAATGCAGTGGTTACAAGAGCACAAGCTCTACAAACACCACAAACTTCGTTGAATAATGATAGTGAAGTTCATAGCCAAGATAGTACCTTGGTTATTTCTCGTGACTCGTTCATAAAATTACAAGAAGATCCTACGCTAAAGAAATTCTTCATTTTATGCGAAGAAATGTGATGCAAATAAGGATACACAAAGAAAATCTTGGATAGAAATGAAAAACGACGTATTTGTACGTATGGTACAAGACTCGGCTACGTCAGCACATTCGCAAATTCTTGTTCCCAAGAGTATGAGAGAGCAAATATTGCAACATGCTCATGACTCGCAATGTGCTGGACACATGGGATTTTCCCGTACAAAGTCGAGAGTCCTTGCGGCTTTCTTTTGGCCCTTTGTTAACAAGGACATTCGTATATACTGCCGATCATGTCAGGTATGTCAGGAGGTCAAATCTAGAGGACCACGACATGCTGCGCCAATCCAGGCTGCTGACATCCCTATTCGGCCATTTCAGAAAATGGCCATAGATATTATTGGCCCTTTTAAGATAAAGTCGGCCAGAGGACATCAGTTTATCCTTACATGTGTCGATATGTGCACACGTTGGCCAGAGGCTATCCCTCTAAAGAGCATATCTACTACAGATATCGCAGATGCTCTTTGGCTGATATTTTCTTGCTTCTGGTTCCCCAGGGAAATACTGTCTGACCATGGCACTCAACTCATATCTGATACTATGTCTCAAGTAATGTCTACCTTACACATTAAAAGATCTCTCAGTAGCATCTATCATCCTATGTCTAATGGGTTAGTTGAGCGTCTGAATAGAACGCTCAAGACTTTGCTTGGTAAGATAACTGAAGATCATGCTCAAGATTGGGACAGGGTTTTACCCGCGGCTCTCTTTGCCTATAGAGAAGTCCCTAATGAACACACAGGATTTTCTCCCTTTGAACTTGTCTTTGGCGCGCGTCCGCGCGGCCCTATGTCTTTGTTACACGATCTCATCACTGCCGATGATATTAGTGATGACACTCAATCTTCATATGAGTATGTCATTGCTCTTAGGCAAAAGATCATTGAGGCATGCAAACTAGCGACTGCTTCGTCAGAAATTGCTAAAGCAAAAGCAAGGCAGTTTGCTAACAAGAACAGATGTCTACGACAACTTTGTCCAGGTGACAAAGCATTCGTCCTACTCCCCAGTAGGGAAAATAGACTTCTGATTGCATGGAAAGGTCCATATGCAATAGTCTCACGAATTTCCGATGTTTACTATGTGGTCAATTTAGATGGAAAGCATAAAACTTTCCATATCAACATGCTGACGGAATTTCATGAGCGTCCAGACTATTTGCTGCCTATTTTCCAGGCAACGGACGATTCTTCTGTACCTCATGGTCATTACTCATCCCTGTCTGTCATACAGGATGAGGAATCGGTTTTTTCTGATGTTAATCTTCCTCTTCCATTGGTTCCACTTCATTCTAAGGAATCTTGAAAAGATGTCTCCATTTCTCCTAATCTTTCTGTTGATGAACATCGTCAAGTCTCGTCGATGTTACAGACATTTAAGGATGTTCTAACCGACATCCCTGGTCACACGCATGTCATAGAACATGACATAATTCTTACCGACGGTAATCCTGTTAGGGTTAGACCGTATCCTATCCCTATACACTTTCAGTCACAAGTGGAAAAGGAATTGGATGAAATGATCCAATTAAACATAATTGAACCATCGACTTCTCCATATTCTTCTTCCATGGTTATTGTTCGGAAGAAAGATAAGAACATACGAATTTGCGTTGATTATCGCAAATTAAATCAAGTCACAAAGTTCGATGCTGAACCTATGCCTTCACTAGAAGATCTACTTATTAGACTTTCTAATTCTAGATTCTTCACTAAACTTGACTTGTCAAAAGGTTATTGGCAGGTGCCTTTAGCAGATCATGCCAAACCTCTAACTGCTTTCTCTACACCTAGGGGTTTATTTCAATGGAATGTAATGCCCTTCGGTCTTATGAACGCCCCTGCTACTTTCGTTCGCATGATGCGTCGAATTCTTTCTCATCGTTCAGATGTCATCGCATACTTAGATGATATCTGTCTCTTCAGTGATTCTTGGGAAGATCACTATCTGGGTTTATATGACCTACTGTCTACTATACGTGAGTATAATCTGACAGCAAAATCTTCTAAAGCTTATATTGGTTTTGGTGAAATTTCTTTCTTGGGTCATCGTGTTGGTCATGGTCTCTTGAAGACAGAAGACCATAATACTACGAAAATATTGAACATCTCTGTACCTAAGACGAAGAAACAAGTCCGGAGTCTCTTGGGGTTAATTCAATTCTATGGGAGATTTATTCCGAATCTATCTTCGATAATGGCACCTCTGTCAACGTTGTTGAAGAAAGGGTTGCCTAATCTGATTCGTTGGTCTCAGGAATGTCAATCTTCCTTAGACCAGATTAAAAGTATATTTTCTTCTCCTCCCATCCTAAGATTACCTACTCTTGATAGAACTTTTGTTCTTCGAAGTGATGCTTCATCCACTGGGATCGGAGCAGCACTTATGCAGGAATATGCTGAAACTCTGCATCCTGTCATGTACATTTCTAGAAAACTAAATGCGGCAGAGAGGAACTACTCGGTTTTAGACCGTGAATGGTTAGCTATGGTTTGGTCTATTCTCAAACTACAAAGATTCCTCCTGGGCGCACATTTCATTCTAGAAACTGATCAGAAAGCTCTTTTAGCTATTCAGACTAAGAACTTAAAGAGTTCGAGATCCACTCGATATGCTATTGCTCTTCAACCTTTTCACTTCACGGTACGAGCTATCCGTGGGTCGGATAATGTGATGGCTGACATTCTGTCTAGATGCCCACATGATTCCAACTAATACTTCTGTTCTATTTCTAGATATACGACAGAGCCATAACACACCTATATTACTACAATACATTAGCACATCTGTCCTCACTTTAGGTGAACACATACTATTGTGCTTTGTTATCATCTTCTTCTGTTCCCATCTTTAATATAAGAAGAAGACTGAGTAGTTAATATAAGGGCCGAAAGTTCACTCGGCCACAATTATTAGTAATAATGTATTGTATAGTATGAAACATAATGGCTATTAAATAGAATTATATTGGTTGTTTTTTCTCAGCATGTTATTGTTGATCGGAGAAGATAACCTTCCTGTTGTCAAACATGGAGAGTTCCACATTGTACAGTTTCCTTGGAACGACATGAGATGTGTCCTGGATCGTCATTTATGTTTAATTTCATTATGTAATGGTATTATTAAACATTTAGATAATGTAATATTTAACATTCAATATCATATGTGTACATCCATTCTAAGCGGTATTAGAGTATGACACTGCTATTTGATTATAATGATATGAACTTGCATATTTATATTGTATTTTCATGCAAGCGTAGTGTGTGTTGGTGGCACCTCCCCGATATAATTTTTTTTTTGAATAATATTTTTTATCTGTTGAGAAATATTCTCACCAGACACTTTATGTGTCAATTTAGCCTCATATTAGGCAGTGCAATTAGTTATCCCCGCATAATTCGTGCGTTGTTAAACCGCTTTTGGTTTTACTTTTGGATATTTAAAAAAAAAAATGTTGCACATTTTTTTTATCGGGAGGTGGCGGTAATGTTGCGCTAAACTTGTCGCAACTTATTTTGACTATATTCAATTTTTTAATGCATGGGAAGTAACTCATGGAATTGTAGTCACTTCTTATTTCTACTAGTTATCTAATCGTGTGACTATAGTCTGATAGTATAGTTGCCGATAGTTGTGTGAACGATTTTGAGTCACGTCCATATATGGAGCGCTCAGGTCGTCAGTTCTTAGAAAACAGTTGGCAATCGCAATGTTTCAAGATTCATTTCCTTTTAAGGTTCGAGTCTTTAGTCGAACATCGTAGAACATTCTTCGTTTCGTAATTTGGCTGAGTTGTATTCGATTCGCGTGTTCTGCGCATGTCTTTGTTTGTGGCAGTGTTTGAATGATTTCCGCCCAGGTCAGTCTGAGCAAAAATGCTGGTAAGGCGAGACGTAGCGATGTGTAGCGTCTTCGCTTAGATTATTCAGGAAGGAGTCCTCATCATTGTTGTTCCTTTTTTGAGATGATATATCTCTATGTTATTCCAAATGCCTGGAGGCATATGCGATTTATGTGATTTAATTCCTGATGAACAGGTAACTGATTCTTTTTGCTGAGTAACTTTATCGCCATCTTGTGATGTTGACTTTTGCCTAGCCTGCCCTATTATAAAGTCTATGATAGGACAAGTTTGCTCAGCTCACGATCCACTTATATTGTCACGCATCGATTGATGCCTGTCCTAAGGGCCATTTGCTTCCTGAACTTTATTGATGAATCTAGGTTTGATACCTTTGCTGTGTGAGGAACATAGAGGACGATAATGTGACGCTCAAAAGATATGCCTGTCTTGTTGAGGTCAAATATAGGGGACTAGATTTAATCTCCTAGTTGATATCTACTAGCTCTTATGGAAAGGGGAGGTTTACTACCTGACTACATGTACAGCTGATTACGATATCCTAAAAAGCATAGGATGTACATTATTATGATGCTGTCTGCTGTGCCTGTTGAATTGACTACGTCGATGATACAATGACTGTTGTACTATACCTGTGATGTTTTCTGCATAACGATGTCCATGCATCTTGTCATTGTGGCGTACACAATATATATATTACTATAAAACATCACCGCTGTTAAAAGCTTTATTGACTTTCTACGTTGTATGATCTGATGTGACGTCCATGTATGATACTGTAGCTATCTGACTCTACCCTTACGTCACACACTTAAACCAGACTAAAGACACCATGTTACTATGCCTCATCATCCCTGGTGTCTGAGGGTGGTACACTACTCTGCAAAGGCCAGTATTATCGTACCTTTGGAAAGCAGATGAAATACAACACCCTCAACATTGTGTGGCAAATGTGACATCATCCACGGGACATTTATACACAACACACATTTTGCTACGCAACAGAGTCCAAACATCAGCATGGAGTAGGTTTTATTGTACATAAAGATAGGTTGAACTCTGTCACCAGCTGCACCCCAATAAATAGCAGGCTTATCACCATACGTATTGCTGCAAATCCAAAGAACATCTCCATCATGCAGGTATATGCCCACACTACTGACTATGAGGATGATGCAATTGATTCATTTTATGAAAATCTGGATGAAACAATTAAGAAAATTCCAAAGAAAGATCTTCTCATCGTGCTATGGGATTGGAATGCTAAAATAAGTCCAGATGCATACGGTCAGTGGGCTGGCACAGTGAGGAAATTTGGGACAGGAGAAACCAACGATCGAGGACTAAGGCTACTAAAATTTGCCAGCAACTATAAACTAACGTGCAAATACATTTTTTTCCTCATAAGTTATCACAAAGAACAACCTGACATGCCCCGAAAACTGAGATACATGGCCAAATTGATTTTATTCTTGTATCCAAAAGATCCAAGTCCAGTATTAATAAAGCCAAGACTAGGACTTTTCCTCTCGCCGACATTGGTAGTGATCACGACATGGTATTGATGAAGCTCAAGCTTAAACTCAGAAATAATCAAAACAGATGTTCTCAGTTAAGATTCAATTTAGACATACTGAAAGATCCAGAAATCGCGCGAATCTTTGAGGCAACTTTTTGGAGGATGATATCAACTCAATCACAGAGAACATGAAAGACGTGCTCATATTATCAGCAACAGAAATACTTGGTAAAAGAAATAAAATAAACAAACCATGGGTTACAGATGACATTCTGAAGTTATGTGATGCACGGCGGGAAATGAAAAAGGTTAAGACAGAGGTTCCTGAAGCAGCATGGCAATACAGTATGGTGAATAAAAATATTAGAAATAAAATGAAACAGTCCAAAGAAAAATGGGTAGCTGATAAATGTGAGTCCATTAATACGAGGCTAATAAAAGGTAACAGCAAGGCAGCTTTTGACACATTAAGAAGACTATCAAAACCCCAACAGCCCAGGGTAACTGTCATAGAAGATAGCAATGGGGCTCTGCTCAATGAAAAAACAGCTGTAATGAGAAGGTGGACAGACTATTGTAAAAAATTATATAACTGTAAACTCGACAATGACTATAGCATATAGTTATATATAAGGTGCGAAAACACGGAACTCGGAAATACAGCAATATTACGGGCAGAAGTGGAAGAGGCTATATGTTCGATGAAAGCAGGCAAGTTACCGGGTGTGGATAATATCCCAGCAGAGCTCTTGAAATATGGAGGACCAGATATAGTAAAAATTATTACAACAATATGCAAGAAGATATGGCGTACAAAAAAATGGCAAAAAGAGTGGACGCAGTCATTAGTAATACCGCTTACAAAGAAAGGAAATCTAAAAATGTGCAAGAACTACAGAACCATTAACCTTATTAGTCATCCAAGTAAGGTGATGTTAAGGATACTTTTGAACAGAATAAAACAGAAATCAGAAGAAATCTTGTCCGAGGAACAGGCTTACTTTAGACCAAAAAGAAGTACCTCAGAACAAATCTTCAATATTAGATTACTGATCGAAAAACATATCCAACATCAACACGATTTATACCATAACTTCATTGATTTCACAAAAGCCTTCGATCGAATCTGGCATGAAGGCTTATGGCAAATAATGAGAAAATTTTGATACCAACATCATAGATATCATTGAAGCACTACACAAGGACGAAAGCAGTGCAGGTTTTGCAAACAATGACATTGGAGAATTTTTCAAAACAACTGTAGGAGTTCGCCAGGGATGTATCCTGTCCCCAATGCTCTTTAATATATATCTAGAACATATTATGCAGGAGGCTCTCTACGATTATAAAACAACCATATCGATTGGTGGCCGACCTCTTTGCAATCTACGTTTTGCTGATGATATCGATCTTATAGCTGGAACAGAATCAGAACTTCAAGTCCTTACCTCTAGACAGATGGCCTCAGCTGCCATGACAAGTCTGAATGTGATCTGGAAAAGTAACATCAGTTTTCCTGTGAAGATCAAATTATACAAATCACTTGTATTATCTATTCTCTTGTATGGGTGTGAGGGCTGGACACTCACGGCAGATACGGAGCGAAGGATTTAGGCTTTCGGGTATACATTTTATAGATGAATTTTGCGCATTTGCTATAAAAAGCACAACACAAATGTCTATGTTAGAGAGAAAATAAACACCTATGCAGGCCACCAAGAACCCCTTTTGTCAGTAGTGAAACGTCAAAAGTTTGCCTGTTTTGGGCATGTAGCTCGTCATGACTCCCTTTCGAAAACGATCCTCCAGGGAACAGTCGAAGGTAAACGGAGAAGAGGAAGGCAACGAAAATCCTGGGCTGATAACATCAACATATGGGCAGGGCACGGTTTTCCATACTTGTAAGCATTGCAGAGGATAGAGAGCAGTGGAGGACCCTGTCTGCTGATGCTTCCACCGTGGCACCTCTACGGCCCATGACGGGTTACGGGTTGAGATGAGATGAGATGAGTTAATATATATATATATATATATATATATATATATATATATATATATATATATATATATATATATGTATATGTATATGTATATGTATATGTATATGTATATGTATATGTATATATATATATGTATATATATATACATATACATATACATATATATATATATATATATATATATATATATATATATATATATATATATATATATATGTATATGTATATATATATATATATATATATATAATGAAAGGAATTTCGCTGAATTCAATCTGGAGGCTTTATATCTAACGCTTTAATAATTTATTTCTGTCTTCATAAAAGACGGCGTGTCAGATACAAAGTTAACGTGTTAACTCATTTAGCATTGTTCTTAACTTCTGAAATATCTTGTGAAAACTCCCCCGAGGTAGAAGCATCATTATCCTTCTATCTACAACTCTATCATGAGTAATCTCGTGTGAAAGTAGACACTTTTGAAGACCCACATTAGATAATCTTGTTTTTGGCCACTGTTGGACCATTACTGCAGAGCAAGGGGAGACAATCCGTGACATGGTCCACGTGTCTGGAAGAGACTCAGGATATCAATCTTGTAAAAAAATTATTTCTGCTGCGACTTGTGAAATTTTCCCTTGTTCATAAAGAGTGTGAACATTCCAGGTGCCAATCCTGGAGATTTGCCTAGACCAACAAAGGTTAGTCGGCAACCCAGACTCTTTCGGCTTTCTCTTGGTTGCTTCGTGCGCCTTCTTTCCAGAGGATCTCCTTCTCTCTTAGGCGGTGGAGTCGGTTTATATTCTGTGTTTTACTTGTCCATGTGTGTTAAAGTTTTCTGGAAAATGATAGAGTCATAAACCACCAGAGCAAGCTCTGTTTTCTCAGAGAAAACCAAAGGCAGAGGTACCACCAGGCTCCATGTTTAGCAGGGAGTGGATAATGATTACATCATGGTGTACATATTTATTATATTAACATTTTAATAAGTTCATATGTATATTTAAACATGGTTAAATCAGGTAAATAAATCTACATCGTGTTGCTCTGTTTCTTCCAGTACATACCTGCTCTCGCTTCTTGCATGTATTCTAATGATCTTTTCCTGCTTGTGTATTTTCAGACCCACTTTGTAAACTACCAGAAGTGATTGTTTCGTTGAGAAGGCATGGGAAGGAGGCCAGAAAAGTGTGCAACTCATCCCCCCTTACTGTACTGCTGTAGGTCCTCGGGCATGAAAGACACTCAGTTCGCCCCTGACGAGATGTTACCGAGCGGTCATCAGCAAATCAGATATGAATCGTATAAGAAAATGAACACATAAGACAAAGAGTTTGAAGTGTGGTAGGACAGTATGTCGACCTATTCATTCGTTATGTTTTAACCTAAGAGAGACAATTTAAAAGAGAAACAATTAATATATTAAATGCTACTTTTTTCATTTTATTCTTATTTATTTCTGGTAAAGCTGTAAAATTGTTAACGATAAATATCATTACATTAAGAACTTAAAAATATTATGAGGGTCTTTACTGTTTAAAATACTTTTATAGCATTTATTTTCTGAATGAAAAAACTATTACACTTCATGCGTGTGCTTAAATAGTGAATACATATGTGCTGTTCCACTTTCGATGCTAATATAATTGCACTTAACAATATTCGAAAGTCCAGCGCAAATAACGCTGTGAAACCCAACGCCCTAATATCTTGCCTTTGGCTAGGATCATGTGTCTAGACACAGGGACCAGTACAGTGACATTCATGTGTCATTAGGTCCTTTGTGTGAGAACACAGAAGATCACTACGGTGACACATTTTGTCATTGGGTCTTCTTGTGTTGGGACATGTCGTCTTGACCAGGGCCGGGTTTGGGCGGGTACCAATGCGACCTCATGCGAGGAAAAAATATGCGACCTCATGCGAGGAAAAAAAAACAAAAAACATTTGCGCACCAATATGTTACATAAGAGTTTAAAATGCCCTTCACCAATCTCTAGAACATACTAAATTACAGGACATGCCATCCTGACACCGGCTACATTTTTGTTACTAGTCATGTGACATAAAATTGTGTTCTTATATGGAGTTATGTGTATAAGTATGTTGTTTGTGTTAATAAATGAATACGTGGCTTTCGCAATAGTTAACTTTTATCCGCAATAGTTAAATTTTAACAGCAATTGTTAACTTTTAACTGCAATAGTTAACTATTATCCGGAAAAGTTAACTATTTTTCGCAATAGTTAACAACTCTCTCTGGGACGACTTATATTGACATTATAATCTCAGCTGAAATATTGGTTAACTGCTAAAACCTTTAAATGGCTTAAATTGTGTTTAGTGACATTTTTCCTTTTTTTTAAAATAATGTAATACAGACATTAAAAACACAAAGCAGACTAAATAAACTGTACTGCATTCTCGCATACACTATTATTTACATATAACTCCATATAAGGACATCATGTTTTTGCCACATCAATTAATCAGTACCTTTAACTCCCAAAGGAGAATCGACCTTCAACAAACTCATACCAAGTCCTCCTGTCACGTGCCATCAGCCCAAACGTTTAACTTTGCTGACCTGTCCATCTTTGTTGAAGCTTTTGTGATTTAATTGTTTTTTTTTTTACAGGATAGGTGTTACATCTTCTTTTGCGCACCGCGATGCGTTCATTAGTTTGAAACGTCGCTGTGCTCAAATGAAGTACCACAAAACCGATGAAATCGCGTTGCTCGGTTACGAATATGACGTCATATAAAAATAATTATGCAGACGCGCGTGAAAAGCAGAAGTGGTTAACTGTTGCTAATGGACTTTTGACTGTGTTCTCGTAGTGGCAGGACGTGTGAGTGTGTGAACTCTTGCTCCAATGCCTAGGATCCGCGGATGTACATGCCTTTCAGAAGATATTTGATGTGATGTATGCCAGAGATTCACTTGTGTAGTGCCAGAGAAGTATTATGCCATTCTTTGATTAATAGTTGACAACAGTGTACAGAATAATCTGGTCGCGGACAATGGACTGGCAGACGTCAGAGTTATTCGTCAAAGTAATGGCTATGATGACCTGATGTAGCTGCATGGTTTCACGCTTAATTATGTTTGCGTTGTTCTGTTGAACGTTATTTGGATCATACTTGGCCATTTATACCTTCATACCTAAACACCAGTAAACACAATGGAACATGCAACAATGGGAAACAGGCCATATGTCCAAATCTCCTCATTTGATGTCACGCAATTTTTGTCAAATTGTTTTTAAATTGTCACATTTCGGCACAAAACTCAAAACCATTAACCCCCCCCCCCTTTTTTTTTGTTCTTTTGGCGACGTCACTAATTTCTCCTCCACCCCCCCGAATTTGTATCCCTATTTTTTTATACTAAAAAGGAAAGAACACAATCGAGTAAGTGAGTTAACTAATCATCATCATCACTATCATTATCATCTCCCTTTAACTTTATGCCATGTCTTATACATGCAGGCATATCTGGAGTCATCCTCATATGACTACCAGCTAGGCACAATGCTACAATATAGATATGTGGAAGTGAACTCTGTCGCATGATGAAAAATGACTTACCATTCACTGTATAAGGAAAAATATCATCCAATCACACCAACGCACTCTCTTCTGTGTGTTGTGAACGATTTGCAAATGGCTTATGAGAAAAGGAATTTGTGTGTTAAAGGTACCATGGATTTACGTGAATTGCAAACGGATTGAGCGAAAGAAAGAAATGGAATATATTTCATTTTATGAAGGAGAAGACTATTCATTTATATTCAAAAGGAACAGTTGACATGTACTTTAATTTTAGAGATATTTGAGGTAAAGTACGGCAGCATGTTATAAGGTATTGTGAAAATGATTGTAAAATATCCCATCATACTGTAAACCAATGTAAAGTGGTGTATTCTCTTTCTCTTGTAAAGCTCCACTATCAATCACTGTAGCATGTTGTTTGTGGTGCCACTACTGTATATGTCCATTGTAGTGTACCGAGTTGTTGAGATCAGGCATGCTCCAGTCTACCCAGCTGTAAATGGGTAACTCACCCTAGTCCTGAGTTAGGGAAGGCAAAGGCAACTGTAAGCAGTAGTTTCCCTCTAAGGCTCCAGGGCAAGCAGGCCCTAAACTTGGTCAATTCAACCGACGCAGGATGGTGTATATATGGAGTAGAAGTGTAGAGTGTGATTAACGCGAATGGTGGACTGTACGTGTTCTGACCAATCTAAGCACTCATTCACTTGTGTCTACAAGGCACCAATGCAGACTGCTGGAATCTTTGTTTACACAGTTTTATTTAGACGCACACACTGGGACATAACGAGTAAATCATGGGTACAGGTTGACACATCAATTTGCAGGCATACATAGTAGATCCAATGTCATGACACATTCATAAATAATGGGTAGTACATCAATAGCTTCCAATGTCATGATATATTATGGCCGCATCCCCTATCTGACTAAACGCGTCAGTGAAGGCGGATCGGTAAGTAACTAAAGTTGCTTTATGTTCACAGTTTATACCATATTATGAAACCACGATAAGGGGTTTCTATCAAATTGAGATCTCCTTGCCACTGTCCGAATATTAAGATACATGCCCCGTTCTTTGGACAGTGATTCGAAAATATGATGACAGGAATGTAACATGGCCGCCTTCCTGAGTTGTCGCTCACTCACTCACAGGAGGGTATATGTAAGCCAAAGTTAATTTGAAATGCATATGAATAATTTCCTAAAGCTTCTCCATACAGTTCTACAGTAATCCAGATACTTCATGTAGACATAACTGCTGGATGGAAGCCCGTCATCTTCGTCGATACAAACATGATCCTAGCGTTGCGAAGCATAACATTCCAGCTAGGTCTAACCGACATGAGATCATCAAAATTAGGGTCTGACATTACCTGGAGTCCGAATCATACATGATACCGTACATTAGGAGAGTCTCTAACACAAACTCTAGTAGAGACACAATCTCCTACAGAAGAAAAATCACTTCATAAATCATTTTTACTTAGGAATGTACCAGCCCTTGAAAAATGCGTAACCGCCATTGTAACGGTACATCGGAACTCTTCACGACTTGTCAAGACAACTCATACTTCCGCTAGAGCGGCATAACAAGAATATAGTCCTGCCTACCCTTCCTAAATATACAATATAGGACTGATTCTACTTGTACTAATAATATGTAATACATATGAATTCAGGCCATAAACATAATAAGCAAATTAATCTATTTTCTGGCCCTAACAAATAAGTACGGACATGAGAGCAATATCCATGCGCCGGATCAATATCAAGAACGATTACTGCTATAATCAAAAGTGTGAATCAATCATGGATTATCTAGCTTTACCATAGACAGCATTTTCATACACAAATGAATGAATGTCTATATCTTTTCCATATTAAATAGCCATATCGATTTTTGTAATATGTGCGTCAAAATATACACGCAACAATGATCTTCCAAAAATTGCTACAAATCGTAGACAAAACTAATTAAGGAAAACCAGAGATGCAAATGAAGCTAAGGATAGTTCCATTAAAAGGAAATATAGACGAAGGTAGTAGATTCAAGGGTTGAGAAGAACGAATATGTTTTCTGGACCAAATTAGCAAAACTTGCGCGAGTCTGCAAACAAAACACACAAATAAAGTCTGAAAAAAAATGTGAAGTCGTATGGCACTCCGATACGGCCACACCCTCTCTATAAAAAGGTCAGCATCGGACTTTTCAAACTTTACACACACAAAGTAGAGGCAGAAGACAGATATACTGAAGGAAGGATACGCTTGCCAAGGCTTTAACCTTTTACCGTCTGTATGCCGTGGAGCTCTACCTCTGTTCTGTACTTTGCATCTATTCTTGAGGGTGTGTAAATGTATGAATAAATCAGTTGTTTTACAGCAGATTATTATGATAGAATGGAAATATGTATCAGGATCAGACCAGAGGATTGAACTGAAATTAAGTTGTGGGTGTATAAAGGAATGCGATGCATACCAACGATTATCATGAATGTCTTAAGGAGTGGTCAATTAAGAGTTATTTTACTGGAATAATTGACTTGGCACTCCTTGTTATCTCTTCTGGGATATCGTAATGCTGCGGATTGTCCAGTGTATCCTGTAATATCACTATCCTGTCTTCCTCCTTTCTATTACGCCTTTATCTGCCACTCTAGTGTGCTTATAAGGTGCGTCTGCCTCTGTCACATTTCTGACCAACGAACTCCCTGTTAAAAGCATATCACGTGTGTCAGTAGTGTCTATGAGTATATCACGTGTGTCAGTAGTGTCTATGAGTATATCACGTGTGTCAATAGTGTCTATGGAGCCGCAGTAGCACAGTGGTTAGTGCACTGGCTTCCTAGCTCGGTGGTTTATGGTTCGATCCCCAGTTGAGGTCGGATTTTGTGTAGACCCCAAAACGGCTCCGGGGTCGACCCAGCTTCAGGAATTGGGTACCAGAGCAACTCTGGGAAGGTTACGGCGGCCGGCGTTATGCTGACCATATCACCCCAAGTGTGCCGATGGTCAAGAAAATATGGGCCTAACACCATATTCCCAATATGCCTCAATGGGTGCGTAACGGGATCCTTCACCTTCTTTACCAGTAGTATCAATGAATATATTACTTTTGTCATTAGCATCAATGACTATTTTACGTTTGTCAGTAGTATATATAAATATAGTACGTTTGTCAGTAGTATTCACGAATATATTACGTTTTTCAGTAGTGTCAATGAGTATATTGCGTTTGTCATTAGTGTGTATAAATGTATCACGTTTGCTATTAGTGTAAATCGGTATATTACGATTGACAATGGTGTATATGAGTATATTACGTTTGTCAGTAGTATCTATGAGTATATTACGTTTGTCAGTAGTATCTTGTAATATATTACGCTTGTCTCTTATGTGAGTATATTACGTTTGTCAGTAGTGTCTATAAGTATGTTACGTTATTCAGTAGTATTTATGAATATATTACGTTTGTCAATAGAATCTATGAGCACATTACGTTTGTCAATAGTGTCTATGAGTAAATTACGTTTGTCAGTAGTGCCTATGAGTCTGTTACGTTTGTCAGTAGCATATATGAGTATATTACTATTGTCAGTAGTATCTCTGAATATATTTCGTTTGTCAATAGTAGTTATGAATATGTTGCGTTTGTCAGTAGTATTTATGAATATATTACGTTTGTCAGTAGTATTTATGAATATATTACGTTTGTCAGTAGTATTTATGAATATATTACGTTTGTCAGTAGTATTTATGACTATATTACGTTTGTCAGTAGTATTTATGAATATATTACGTTTGTCAGTAGTATTTATGAATATATTACGTTTGTCAGTAGTATTTATGAATATATTACGTTTGTCAGAAGAATCTATGAGTACATTACGTTTGTCAATAGTGTCTATGAGTAAATTACGTTTGTCAGTAGTGCCTATGAGTTTGTTACGTTTGTCAGTAGCATATATGAGTATATTACGATTGTCAGTAGTATCTCTGAATATATTTCGTTTGTCAGTAGTAGTTATGAATATGTTGCGTTTGTCAGTAGTATTTATGAATATATTACGTTTGTCAGTAGTATTTATGAATACATTACGTTTGTCAGTAGTAGTTATGAATATATTACGTTTGTCAGTAGTATTTATGAATATATTACGTTTGTCAGTAGTATTTATTAATATATTACGTTTGTCAGTAGTATTTATGAATATATTACGTTTGTCAGTAGTATTTATGAATATATTACGTTTGTCATTAGTATTTATGAATATATTATATTTGTCAGTAGTATTTATGAATATGTTCCGTTTGTCAGTAGTGTTTATGAATATGTTCCGTTTGTCAATAGAATCTATGAGCACATTACGTTTGTCAATAGGGTCTATGAGTAAATTACGTTTGTCAGTAGTGCCTATGAGTCTGTTACGTTTGTCAGTAGCATATATGAGTATATTACGATTGTCAGTAGTATCTCTAAATATATTTCGTTTGTCAATAGTAGTTATGAATATGTTGCGTTTGTCAGTAGTATTTATAAATATATTACGTTTGTCAGTAGTATTTATGAATATATTACGTTTGTCAGTAGTATTTATGAATATATTACGTTTGTCAGTAGTATTTATGAATATATTACGTTTGTCAGTAGTATTTATGAATATATTGCGTTTGTCAGAAGAATCTATGAGTACATTACGTTTGTCAATAGTGTCTATGAGTAAATTACGTTTGTCAGTAGTGCCTATGAGTCTGTTACGTTTGTCAGTAGCATATATGAGTATATTACGATTGTCAGTAGTATCAATAAATATATTTCGTTTGTCAGTAGTAGTTATGAATATGTTGCGTTTGTCAGTAGTATTTATGAATATATTACGTTTGTCAGTAGTATTTATGAATTCATTACGTTTGTCAGTAGTAGTTATGAATATATTACGTTTGTCAGTAGTATTTATGAATATATTACGTTTGTCAGTAGTATTTATTATTATATTACGTTTGTCAGTAGTTTTTATGAATATATTACGTTTGTCAGTAGTATTTATGAATATATTACGTTTGTCATTAGTATTTATGAATATATTACGTTTGTCAGTAGTATTTATGAATATGTTCCGTTTGTCAGTAGAGTTTATGAATATGTTCCGTTTGTCAGTAGAATCTATGAGCATATTACGTTTGTCAGTAGTGTCTATGAGTGAATTACGTTTGTCAGTAGTGTCTATGAGTCTGTTACGTGTGTCACTAGCATCTTTGAGTATATTACGATTGTCAGTAGTATTTATGAATATATTACATTTGTCAGTAGTATTTATGAATATGTTCCGTTTGTCAGTAGTATTTATAAATATATTACATTTGTCAGTAGAATCTATGAGTATATTACGTGTGTCAGTAGAGTTTATGAGTATATTACGTTTGTCAGTAGTGTCTATGAGTATATTACGTTTGTCAGTAGTGTCAATGAGTCTATTACGTTTGCCAGTAATGTCTATGAGTATGTTACGTTTCATTCCTTCATTAACCTTCAGGTCACTTATGGAGCATAGTCAATCAACAAAATCATGCCAAGTCATCTTATCCTGTCCCTTCCACGTAATATCGTTATTTATCTCCTTCACACTTTCTATTTATGTCTCCAGTTACAATCATTATGTTTTTTATATTTCTCGCCTTCTCTCACCTGTCTGATTCCAGAACATAGACTATCTTGTAATGCTACCTACTTGTTAAATCAGTGTGTTTCTTATCCATCGAAATCGTCGTCTTCTCATCTCTTGTTGCACTGGCACATGTCTGTTTCATGTTATCGGTTCCACATTGTAATCTTATGTAATCTTGTCATACCATTAAAATCCTTCTCTTCTACGGAAGCACTTATTTATGAGCTCTGTATCTTTTTAGTTGTTATTTTTCATGTTCTCCATGTATCTGAGCCATACAGTAAGACTGACTTGACATTTGAGCTGAAGATTCTTATTTTATTTGTGCTGGACGTGATTGCGTAATAGTAATACTAAGAAAGAACATTGTAAGGACAATTGACGTAGTTATAGGAGAAAGACAGAAGAAACAGATGGAAGAGTTTTGGTTTCGCCACAGCAATAATATACTGGTAGCGAAGTGTGATTGTAGGTAGTGTGTGAAACAGTTTTTACTTGCGCTCAGTCTTATTATTAAATTTTTATTTTTAAAATATCTTTCAATTACCTCTAGTGAAGGGTTTAAAAAGACAGCAGGGACCCAAGCCGCATCACAAGTGAGGAATGCAGTAAGCGGCCCATAGCTTGACTGAATGTGTCAGGGTCAGCGATCCAGAGCTGACCAAGACCCTACTGCAACTCCACGTGGTTCTCCTGGAAACAGGCTGCATTACTGTGGCTGAGGAGTAGAGATCGAAGAGGGAAGGCAAACCCGGTCCCAAAAAATGCCTTGCGGAAGTCGGTTGTATCGGCCAAAAGGCGCAAATACCGCAGCTTCGCTGTAAACGGACACAACGCAACCATCGTCCTTTTCAGGACGAACAAGGAAGACGGAAGAAGAAAAGACAGCAAATGTTAGGGCCTCTTACTAGGACAAAGAGAACCGCCTGCGTTACGGTCAGAAGGCCTTCGTCAAGGATAAACGAACAAAACCAGATGAGAAAGAAAGTGATAGCTAAGTAAAATTTTAAAATTAAACAACTCAAAAGTTGAACTATCCGATGTCGCTGCCACTGAAATCCATTGAAGAGAAAATGGCCACACCCCCAGGTAATGACCAGCATGCGTAGATATACAACAAAAGAAGAGGTCTACACAGTCCTAAAATACCACGTTAAGTTATGTACGAGTCTGAGATATTTTATTTTCCCGTCGGTGTTTTAAACTAACGATCAATTTCCGACATGGAGTTTTTTTTTCCTCGAGATAGATCATTCACTTTAGTTCCAATAGACCTTGTTAAGACGTGTTACGCACAGATTTTTCTGAGTCAATATATATATATATATATTTACCTGTCTTGATTGTACACTTTAATTTTTGTAGTCAAAGGTGCATAACTCTTGGTTAGCTGAGGTTACATTTTACAATTGTTGTTACCTTCTCTTGTGTCTTAACCTGACGGTCTATTATTAGATTTATGTCTGGTTGTTAATCCTTATATGGCTCGAATAGGTCAGCTTTTCTTGGAATGTTTGCAACCTGAGTTGATGTTTATTCCCTGACCATAAAAGGCTCGATTTGGTCAGTGTCTTTGCTTGGTATGTGTCCAACATCGTCCCGTTTGAGTTTAACTCAGGGGTCAAGCGCTTCTGCGCATGTGTCGAATTTAAAGTTGTTTGAGAAAGACTTCCGTTCCAGGAGTCGAACAGTGGTTCTGATCAGAGTGAGACGCGTTTCAGCGTCCGTGTTCATTTTTGACGGGGAAAATGAAAGTCCTCTCGTGTTGTTAGTTTATCTACAGATGATTTTCCCCTTGTGATTCTAAGCGCCTGGAGGCGTGTGAGTTGTGGTGTTTATTTCTGAAGAAAGGTAATTGCTCTTCATATGATCATTATTTGTCGCCAGCTTTTATGATTGACATTTTGTAGTCTGCTTGCTAACTTTCCCACTGGGCGGGAAAGAGTCTACTGTCATGAGAAGGTTCAGCTCACGAATCACCCTGTCTATTATGCATCGGGTTGGTGCATGCCCCAAGGGCTATCTGTTGGTTGAACTCTATTGCTCCGGCGGTATCATGTCGGTCTAGGTTTGACACCTTTGCTATTAAAGGAACTTAGAGGACATTGCCTGATGTACTCCAGAAGATATGTCTGTCTTGCTGAGGGTCAGAAAGGGAGAGTTGATTTAATCTCCTACATCTATATATCTCGGCTGTAGTAGAAAAGGATGATGGTTTCAGCACCTGAATATATCTACAGTCCTTTATAATGCATTGATGCCAATTATATTATTCACCATTGCTATGCTGTATGTCGTCAAGTATCGTACTGACTTTGTATATGATGATGAACGTCTACTGTCCTGTATCGTTAATAAATCCATGATAAACGTCACCAGCTGTTACCATTACTTGACTTCCTCGTTGTGAGTCAAAGTGACGTCCTTGTAACCTGTGTACTGTAGTCCTGTGTGGACCTTCACATTCTATCAACACATCAGACAACCTACCAGACACGAGACACCCTTCCATACAGCCTTCAACATCCCCTGGTGTCTACAGTAGTAATATTACCACTACACTTTGGTGACTACAAAATTAATTACTCCAACATTTTTTAGTGGCCAATTCTACTTCTACATTTTTGGTGGCCAGCTGGTTTCGTCTGGTAACCAGCACTTAGGGGGTCCATAACCCATTCATCATTCATCATTCGGAGGTCAAGGTTCGGTGAACTGTTCTCGCTTCATGCCTTCAAAATATCTAGGTCAGCATACTACACAGTTTTCCCTGCACTCAACATTGTGACGTGCCAAAGTAATATGTGTACTGTACCTTTAAACTGAAAGTACCCGTCGCTGCCTGATAGATTACCGACTTTGCAGTTACTGTGTTAAGAAGGTCAAGTGCCGATTAAATCGAGTTACTGTGTTAAGAAGGTCAAGTGCAGATTGAATTGAGTTACTGAGTTAAGAAGGACAAGTGCCGTTGTTACGCACAAATAATTACTTTTTTCCAAAGTCTTTGTATGATCGTTTTTCGTATGTATGATCATTATTTGACTGAAATGCATGTTATATATATTTTATGGTCAAAGGGACAGAACCCGATATATCGATACTGCTATTTTTTATGAGTTTACCTCCTCTTGTATAAAGACACGTTCGGTCTATAATGTCTTGAACGAAGCGTGACCATATCTCCTTATTTGGTAGTATCAGTCAACTGTTGTAGATGTTTGAAACCTTTCTTAACGCTTCTGTTCATGTCCATAAAAGGCGCGACTGTGTAAGACTTTTATCTCGAATGTTCTTAGAATCGTCTTATTGTGAACAGCGACTCAGAGATTGTCACTCTGCGCATGTCTCGACTTGGTTGTCGTTTGTTGTTCCGCCCAGGTCGGGGAGTTGAGAAATGGACTGATTAGCGAGCGGACGCGACTGCGTCTTGTGATTCTCTGAGGGAAATACATTGTCTTTGTGAGTTAGTTAGCTAACTAGACTATTTCCCCGTATTATTCAAGCCTGCCTGGAGGCATATGTTCATGGTTGATTTTCCGAAATAAGGTAATTCCTCTTGTATCGAACTTTAGGCTATCATCTAGAGGTTCGTCATTTTGTCGCCTTTTTGCTCGCCTGTGTGATTCAAAATGGAGAGGTACTTTGACTAGGATTAAGTCACCGGTATCTTTATACCTGAACTAGTTATATATCTATGGGTCGCTCTAGACCAACAAGACTATTGTCTGTGTTCCAGGATTCGTTATATCAGAGATCACGTCCAAGTCAGATGGTTAGACTTAGGAAGGTTATAAAGGTCGAGCTGACCTGTAATCCATGTATGCTACTCACGTGCAGACAGTAAACGGACGTATTGTATACATCTGATCTGCTAGCATCAGGAAGGAATAATTATTATTGTCTATGAACATTAAGGATCTGCAGCTGACCACGGTTGCAGAAGTTATATGTATTATTTATCAAGCTTCGCTATGATATTTGTTTTCCATACAACTATTGAGTATTGACTTCTACATGACTGTCAGTTAACATGAGTTTGAATGCTGCATTCGTTGTGCTATGCCGATGATAACATAAGTATCATGACTGTTTTGTGGCGTGCAATAAATGGTATAAACCTAAAGCGAAGTTACCATTTTTATGACTCTACACGTCATGTTGCCTGTGGTGTACCCTGTGAACTGTTCTACTGCAACACACACAGCAACAATCTAAACCAGATAAGACACCCACATTTTGCATTGTAATACCTGGTGTCGATAGACGTGGTAATTTGACGGCATCCTAATTCCACCCTTATCAATTCATGGTGGCCAATAGTTGGTTTATTCTGGTACCAACTCTCAAGGGGGTCAACAAACCCAGACATCATCAGCAGACTACAAGACAACATTGCAGTTGCTATTCATCACCTTTGATGAAATTTTTTGAAAGACGCAGCAGTACTGACAGTTGTTGATATTTTGAAACTACCCGGCGCTGCTCGGCGGTATTGAAGTTTGTCTACAAATAGAAGGACAAGTACCGAGCGAATGGATTTCCTGATCTGTTGAGAAGAAGGACAAGTGCCGTAACAACTGTTCCGGTCTCAGAATTACTGTTGCAGATTCAGAAGGTCAAGTTCAGAAGCTGTTTCCTGTCAGAAGCTGTTTCCTGTTAGAAGCTCATTTCCTTCGTCATGGCAGTTTACGAGAGCAGATATGGATCACGTTGGATCATTGTCCTAAGAATGCTGATCACATCCTGTTCTGAACTGTGCTGACGTTGTGGATACATAGAAGTTAAGTGGCCTGTTTTGTTTGTGAACTGTGCCCTTATGTTCTAACTGAGCCTTCTGTCTATCACATTTTTCGCACTCTTTATATGTTTACATGTTATATGTTATTTGGATTTGTATTTATATGTTTATATTTCTGCGGGTTTTCTCGGTTGGGCGGTGTCTTTCAGTAGATGATACCACGTCACAGAGGTTCTACTGTTAGCGTTTTCGTTAGGGACTGTGCGAATTTCCTATTGTGAAATTTGCTAGCGACAATCGTTGCTATATCTGTTTAGTTGTGACGAGTTGTGCTTTATTTTCGTTTTTTGTATATTTTTTTTTGTTTTTCTCTTTCTTTCTGTTTTTTAGTTTCGATTTCAATTGTTTGTATTTGTAGGTCTCCTCTTTTCTATTATTCAGTTCTTCACGTAAATTTTTGTGTATATACTGTAGCGTCATTTGTTTGTCATATCTTCACATTCTGTCATCATATTCTTTTTAGTTTCGCTGTTTATTTATTTGACTTATGCGAATGTTTTCGTATTGTTTGATCTTTGTTATTGTTTACATTGACTCTGATCTTTGTTATTGTTTACATTGACTTTGATCTTTGTTTTGTTTACATTGTTGGTACTTTGTTATTGTTTACATTGACTTTGATCTTTGTTTTGTTTACATTGTTGGTGACTTTGTTATTGTTTACATTGTCTTGTTATTGTTTGCATAGTTCTTGCATAGTTAGCTTTCACTATTGTTACATATATGCTCATGCACTATTGATCTATAGTGCACTTATCATAACTAGCTGGTGGTTTTTTCCTTATGCACTATTGTAGTGCAGTTATGATAAATAACTGATGGTTATGCACTGATTTGGGTAGTGCACTGATAATTAAGAGGTGACTTGTGATATTATTGTACAACTGATAATACAAATTGGTGTCAAGTCTTGTTTCCCACAGAGATTGGAGTAAACATAGTAATTATACAAGCACTTTATTAAGTCTTGTTGCTATTAAGATTGAAATAAGATAATTAATTATTTCAGGTTCTGTACTCACATTTTAGACATCATGTCTACATTTGAGTACTTTATTGAGCAGGGTAAAGCCCTTGGGAAGACAGGTGATAAATTAGAAGAATTTGCGACTGTTCAATATGCCAAGGCATTGAAGTCGGAGGAAAAGAAAATGAAAGAACTAACTGAACAAAAGAGAATAGATGCTGAAAATTTAAAACTGCAGATGCAGGTAGATGAAAAGAGATTACAAATGGAAATGGAAAAACAAAAAAGAGAAGCAGAATCTCAGGAGAAGAGACTTCAGGCTGAGCTTGAAAATAAGAGACTTGAAAAAGAAGCTGAAAATAAGAGACTTGAAATAGAGGCTGAAAATAAAAGATTAGAAAAACAGGCTGAGGCTGAAGAAAGAAGGTTACAAAGAGAGTCTGATGAGAGAAAAGCAAAAATGGAACATGAAGAAAAACTCTTAGCTTTGGAGTTAGAAAAGTTGAAGTTATCTAGTAATGCTAATGATGCTAATAAGGTATCATCTGCTAATAAGTCTAATGCTATTGATTTCAAGCTTAATTTACCAGCATTCAATGCTTCAATTGATGATATAACATTTTATCTGGATAGATTTGAAAGTGCATGTAAGGTGCATAATATAGATAAAACATTATATGTTTATCATCTGTCCAAGATACTTAGAGGTGATGCTTTGACTTTGTTGGGTATGGTAGATGTGCCTGACAAGAACAACTATGAGGTTGTCAGGGCGGCATTGTTAAAGAAGTACCAACTTAACGAAGACGGATATCGTCTTAAATTTAAAAAACATGTTACCAGAAACTGGAGTTGAATTCTCAGAATTCATCTCAGGCATACGTCTTATTTTTTTACGATGGGTTGAGCTTTCTAAGACAGAAAGTACATTTGAAGCCCTCATGGACTTACTTCTTAGAGACAAGGTTATGTCTTCTGTTAATGAAGCTTTTCTTTCTTTTCTTCATGAGCGTAAGCCTAAAAATATAAAAGAAATGGAAGAATACTGTAGCCAGTATGTTACTGCACATCCTCACATAACCATTAGCAACTCTAAGGTAAAAGAAGGTCTGCCAGTTGCTTCGGCAGCACCTTATGGCCCGAATTTTATGCGTAAATTTCAGGGTAGCCAGCAAAATTTCAATAAAAAGAGTAACCGTAATTATGCCCAGAACCATGGTAATCAATTTCAGGGAGATTCTTCTTCCCAGAACTGGAGACAACCTAATATTACACGGTATTCTATTCCCGGTAACTTTAGAAATTTTCATAAAGGTAATCGGTATAGAGGAAAATATTTTTTGCAGAGACCTCAATACCAAGATAATAGAGGTTCTCAACAGCATAGAGATGGTAATGACAGTTATGGAAACTGGAACGCAAACCAGGATAAAAATTACAGTAGGGACTTTAATGATAATTGCAGAGGCAATAATGGTCGCGGTAGATCGCAACAGAAGAGAAAAAGATATCAACAGACTACTGTCGGGGTTAGGCAATCTCTTGTAGATCCATTCTGTGCTACAGGAAAGGTCATCAAATGTGTCACATTTGGTGGCACGTTGGAAAAATATCCTACTGCCATAATACATATTGCTACTCCTTTCTTCACGGGAGAGGTCCACGCGTGTCTACTTCCAAACCCTATTGCGGACCTTATTATTGGTCGTATTCACGGAGTTAGGGAATGTACCCCACAGCAGATTGCTGTTTGGGAAGAGCAAAACATTGAAGCTACCAATACGGTGGTCACAAGAGCACATGCTCTGGATCCACCTCAAACTTCATTAACTAATAATGATGAAGTAAATGAACAAAATAGTCACTTGACTATTACACGTGACTCATTTATCAAATTGCAAGAAGAAGATCCGTCGTTACAAAAATTCTTCATTCTAGCAAAAAAAAAGGTGATCCTAATCAAAATACTAATAGAAAATCTTGGATTTCTATGAAGAACGGCGTACTTGTACGTATGGTACAAGACTCGACTACATCCACTCATTCACAAATTCTTGTGCCTAAGAGCATGAGGGTGCAAATATTGCAACATGCTCATGACTCGCAATGTGCTGGACATATGGGTTTTTCCCGTACAAAGTCGAGAGTTCTTGCGGCTTTCTTTTGGCCATTTGTAAGCAAGGACATACGAATGTACTGTCGCTCTTGCAAAGTATGTCAGGAGGTCAAATCTAAAGGACCACGACATGCTGCGCCTATTCAGGCTGCTGACATTCCAATTCGCCCTTTTAAAAAATGGCAATAGATATTATCGGTCCTTTTAGAATTAAGTCGGCTAGAGGGCATCAATTTATTCTTACATGTGTCGATATGTGCACACGTTGGCCAGAGGCAATACCTCTCAAGAGCATCTCAACTGCTGATATCGCAGACGCTCTTTGGTTGATATTTTCTCGCTTGGGTTTTCCCGGAGAAATATTGTCAGACCATGGCACTCAACTTATATCAGACACTATGTCACAGGTAATGTCTATGCTACATATAAAAAGGTCTCTCAGCAGTATCTATCACCCAATGTCTAATGGGTTGGTCGAACGTTTAAATAGGACTCTAAAAACTTTACTGGGTAAAATAACTGAGGATCATCCTCAGGATTGGGACAGGGTCTTACCCGCGGCTCTCTTTGTGTATAGAGAGGTCCCCAATGAACATACGGGGTTTTCCCCTTTTGAACTTGTCTTTGGCGCGCAACCGCGCGGCCCTATGTCTTTACTTCACGATCTAATCACTGCCGATAATATTAGCGATG
Organism: Oreohelix idahoensis; assembly: GCA_024509875.1. Lineage (NCBI taxonomy): Eukaryota > Metazoa > Mollusca > Gastropoda > Stylommatophora > Oreohelicidae > Oreohelix > Oreohelix idahoensis. Next base: position 200,593 of record JAMPIV010022840.1, read on the forward strand.
AGACTCAGTCTTCTTATGAGTACGTCATTGCTCTTAGGAAAAAAATCATTGAGGCATGCAGACTAGCAACTTCGTCTTCCGAATTTGCTAAAGAAAAGGCAAGGCAGTTTGCGAATAAGAATAGATGTCTACGACAACTTTGTCCAGGTGACAAAGCTCTCGTCCTACTTCCTTCAAGGGAGAACAGACTTCTAATTGCATGGAAAGGTCCATATGCAATAGTCTCCAAAATTTCTGATGTCGACTATGTTGTCGATATTGATGGAAAGCATAAAACTTTCCACATAAATAGGCTCACGGAATTTCATGAAAGACCAGACTATTTGCAGCCTATTTTCCAGGCAACGGACAATTCTCAAGTACCTCATGGTCAATACTCATCGCTGTCAGTTATACAGGATGAGGAAACTACTTTTTCTGATGTCAATCTTCCTCTTTCTATGGTCCCACTTTATTCTACGGAATCTTGGAAAAACGTGACCGTTTCTCCAAATCTTTCCGCTGAGGAACATCGACAAGTTTCTTCGATGTTGCAAACATTTCAGGATGTTCTTACAGACATCCCGGGACACACACATGTCATTGAACATGACATTGTGCTAACTGATCATAATCCTATCAGAGTCAGACCCTATCCAATACCTATCCATTTCCAGTCTCAAGTCGAAAAAGAATTGGATGAAATGATACGTTTGGAAATCATTGAACCATCCACTTCAGCATACTCTTCGTCTATGGTTATTGTTCGAAAGAAGGATAATAACATTCGCATTTGCGTAGATTATTGCAAATTGAACCAAGTTACGAAGTTCGACGCTGAACCTATGCCTTCATTAGAAGAGCTACTCAATAAACTTTCTAATTCTAGATTCTTTACCAAACTAGATTTGTCTAAAGGTTATTGGCAAGTCCCGCTAACTGAACGTGCCAAACCTTTTACAGCTTTTTCTACACCTAGGGGTTTATTCCAATGGAATTTCATGCCTTTTGGTCTTATGAACGCCCCTGCTACATTCGTACGCATGATGCGCCGAATTCTCGCATATCGTACAGATGTCATAGCATATCTAGATGATATCTGTCTATTCAGTGATTCCTGGGAAGATCACTATTTGGGTTTATACGAATTACTGTCTACTCTTCGCGAGTATAACTTGACTGCAAAACCCTCTAAAGCCTTTATAGGATTTAGTGAGATTTCTTTCCTAGGTCATCGTGTTGGTCATGGTCTTTTAAAGACAGAGGACCACAATGTTTCAAAAATACTTAACATTTCGGTCCCTAAGACAAAGAAACAAGTAAGGAGTCTATTAGGTTTGATCCAATTCTACGGACGATTCATTCCGAATCTGTCCTCCATTATGGCACCGCTTTCTACTTTATTGAAGAAAGGGTCGCCTAATTTGATCCGCTGGTCAAAAGAATGTCAGTCCTCATTGGACCAGGTTAAAGACCTATTTTCATCTCCACCTATTCTTAGGTTACCTACTATTGAGAAGACTTTTGTTCTTCGAAGTGACGCCTCGTCAACTGGGATTGGGGCAGCACTAATGCAGGAGTATTCTGATACTCTGCATCCGGTGATGTATATCTCTAGGAAATTAAATGCTGCAGAAAAGAATTACTCGGTTTTAGACCGTGAGTTATTGGCTATGGTATGGTCTATTCTGAAGTTACAAAGATTTCTTCTAGGCGCACATTTCATTGTGGAAACCGACCAGAAAGCGCTTACTGCTATTCAGAGCAAAAACTTGAAGAGCTCGAGGTCCACTCGTTATGCCATAGCTCTTCAACCATTTCATTTCTCGGTTCGAGCTATCCGTGGTTCGGATAATATAATGGCGGACATTCTGTCCAGATGCCCACACGATTCCACATGATTCTTCTGTCATATATATATTTCCTGATATACAGTCCAATGTTATAATGACATGTTAGTAGATTTTTTTTTTCTCACTTTTTTGAGGGGGAATTTATAACATTGTTCAATGTAATTATCTAAGAAGGCTTAGTTAGTGATATACGGGCCAAAAGATCACTCGGCCACATTTAAATAAATTATTTTCAGGATTGTATTGAGAGATTTACCAGTTGTCTTTAAGATTTGTGTTATTGATATTTTCGCAGCACATCATTGAAGATGCGAGATTGTGTCCATTGTGGAACTTTGAGTATATCAAGTCCTGTCCTAGATTGCGAGCGGATGATGTCCACATCTTCTTCTATTGAATGTTTTATGTCAACGAAGATCAACACATGTATTACTTATTAGTTACTGATGCATTACATAATGTAATAAAATAGTGCGGTATATTAATATATTACACCGCTATTTGCAACACATTGTATGATATCATAATAATATATTTGATTTCATATATTGGTATGAGAATAATTTGACTTTTATTATGATGTTGCCAGCATTGTGGTTTGTGTTGGTGGCACCTTCCTGGGATATATACGCGTATACTTAGATAAATTTTTCTCTAAGGACCTGGGATATGATCTCAGTTTCGCTCCAAGTGTTGAGCTATTTTGTTAGGTATATCAGCGCATCATACGTGCGTTAGGAGCCTAGATTTTTCCGGCTCCAGGATTTAAAAAAAAAATGTTTCATTTTTTTTTCCCGGGAGGGTGCGGTAATGTTACGCACAAATAATTACTTTTTTCCAAAGTCTTTGTATGATCGTTTTTCGTATGTATGATCATTATTTGACTGAAATGCATGTTATATATATTTTATGGTCAAAGGGACAGAACCCGATATATCGATACTGCTATTTTTTATGAGTTTACCTCCTCTTGTATAAAGACACGTTCGGTCTATAATGTCTTGAACGAAGCGTGACCATATCTCCTTATTTGGTAGTATCAGTCAACTGTTGTAGATGTTTGAAACCTTTCTTAACGCTTCTGTTCATGTCCATAAAAGGCGCGACTGTGTAAGACTTTTATCTCGAATGTTCTTAGAATCGTCTTATTGTGAACAGCGACTCAGAGATTGTCACTCTGCGCATGTCTCGACTTGGTTGTCGTTTGTTGTTCCGCCCAGGTCGGGGAGTTGAGAAATGGACTGATTAGCGAGCGGACGCGACTGCGTCTTGTGATTCTCTGAGGGAAATAAATTGTCTTTGTGAGTTAGTTAGCTAACTAGACTATTTCCCCGTATTATTCAAGCCTGCCTGGAGGCATATGTTCATGGTTGATTTTCCGAAATAAGGTAATTCCTCTTGTATCGAACTTTAGGCTATCATCTAGAGGTTCGTCATTTTGTCGCCTTTTTGCTCGCCTGTGTGATTCAAAATGGAGAGGTACTTTGACTAGGATTAAGTCACCGGTATCTTTATACCTGAACTAGTTATATATCTATGGGTCGCTCTAGACCAACAAGACTATTGTCTGTGTTCCAGGATTCGTTATATCAGAGATCCCGTCCAAGTCAGATGGTTAGACTTAGGAAGGTTATAAAGGTCGAGCTGACCTGTAATCCATGTATGCTACTCACGTGCAGACAGTAAACGGACGTATTGTATACATCTGATCTGCTAGCATCAGGAAGGAATAATTATTATTGTCTATGAACATTAAGGATCTGCAGCTGACCACGGTTGCAGAAGTTATATGTATTATTTATCAAGCTTCGCTATGATATTTGTTTTCCATACAACTATTGAGTATTGACTTCTACATGACTGTCAGTTAACATGAGTTTGAATGCTGCATTCGTTGTGCTATGCCGATGATAACATAAGTATCATGACTGTTTTGTGGCGTGCAATAAATGGTATAAACCTAAAGCGAAGTTACCATTTTTATGACTCTACACGTCATGTTGCCTGTGGTGTACCCTGTGAACTGTTCTACTGCAACACACACAGCAACAATCTAAACCAGATAAGACACCCACATCTTGCATTGTAATACCTGGTGTCGATAGACGTGGTAATTTGACGGCATCCTAATTCCACCCTTATCAGCCGTAAAAATCTTTGGTGTTATATGAGAAGGCCAAGTTCCGTACCTCCATTTTTACTATATCAGAAGGTCAAGTTCCGTAACAGTCGTCTTTGCAGTTGTTGTTCATGCAAGTCCAGTTGTTTGATCAGCGTTGGACCATCGAGTCTTTAGAATGCTGATTACAACCTGTTCTTTGCCGTGTTGACGATAGGATACATAAGATAAGTGGCCTGTTTTTTGTGAACTGTGCCCTTGTGTTGTGTATAACTGAGACTTCTGTGTTTACATATCCTTTTGTTATATTGTTTATATGTTACATGTTGTTTATATGTGTTTATATTTCAGCGGTTTTTTTCGGTTGGGCGGTGTCTGATTATAGATCATACCATGTGATAGAGGTCCTATATCAGCGTTCTGTAGGGACTGTGCAAATTTCCCTTAGCGGAATTTGCTAGCAACATCTGTTGCTATTTTTGTCTAGGTGTGACAAAGTGTACCGTCCGTTGCTTTCGTCATATTTTTTCTGTTCTTTAGTTTTGTTTTGATTTGTTTGTATTTGTAGATCTCCCCTTCCTATTGTTTAGTTTTATACAAACGTTATGTTTATACACTGTTTTGTCATGTCTTTTGTATAATTTTCGCAGTTATCATCACATTCTGTGTGATATGTTCTTTAGTTTCGCTGTATATTTAGTTGACTTCTGCGAAGGTTTTCGTATTGTCTTTGATCTTTGTTCATTGTTTACATTGTTCTTTGTTGTCATTCATTATTGATAGACATATTTGATCATGCACTATTGGCTTTGTAGTGCACTTATGATAAAGAATTGACTGGTGGTGTTATTATTATACATTTGATTATACAAGTTCTTTGCTAAAGACTTGTCTCCCACAGATATTGGGATGATATGATGTGATTATACAAGTACTTTATTTAAGACTTGTTACCGTTAAGGTTGGAATAAGATAATTTATTATTTCAGGTTTTGGACTCATATTATTAGACATTATGTCTACACTTGAGTACTTTATTGAGCAAGGGAAATCCCTTGGCAAGACTGGTGATAAGTTGGAAGAATTTGCGGCTGTTCAATATGCCAAGGCATTAAAGTCGGAAGAAAAGAGAATGGAAATAGAAGCTGAACAAAAGAAAGCTGAAGCTGAGAATTCAAAATTGCAGATGCAGGTGGAGGAAAGGAGATTCCAGATGGAAATGGAAAAACAAAAAAGAGGAGCTGAGGCTGAAGAGAGAAAGTTACAAAGAGAGGCTGAAGAGAGAAAGTTACAAAGAGAGGCTGAGGAGAGAAAAGCAAAAATGGAGCACGAACAAAAACTCTTAGCTTTGGAGATAGAGAAGTTAAAGTTGATGAACATGGGTAATGCTAATGATCCAAATAAGGTGTCATCTTCTGATAGGTCTAATGCTAGTACTTTCAAGATTAAGCTACCAGCTTTCAATGCTTCCAGTGACGATATAACGTTCTACCAGGAGAGATTTGAACGGTCATGTAAAACACATAATATAGATAAATCACTATATGTTGATCAATTGTCAAATATACTTAAAGGTGAAGCTCTGAGTATGCTAAGCATGGTAGATGAGCCTGACAAGAACAATTATGAGGTTGTCAGGGCGGCCTTATTAAAGAAATACCAACTTTAACTCTAAAGTGAAGGAAGGTTTGCCAGTTGCTTCGGCAGCACCATATGGCCCAAACTTCTTTCGTAAATTTCAGGGTACTCAACAAAATTTTAACAGTAAAAGTAACCGTAATTATGCTCAGAATCAGGGCAATCAATCACATAGTGGTTCTTCTTCGAAGAACTGGAGACGGGCTGACAGTCCTTGTTATTGTGTACCAAATAATTATAAACACTTTCGCAGAGGTAGTTATAATAGAGGCTATCAAAACTATTCTTCGCAGAGACCTCAAAACCAAACTAATAGATGTCCTCATCAATGTGGAAATGATAATGATAACTATGGAAACTGGGATTTAAACCAGGATAACAGTTACAATAGAGAATACAATGATAATTGCAGAGGCAATAATAGTCGCGGTAGATCTCAACACAAAAAAAGAGATATCAGCAAGCAAACGCTGTACAGCAAGAGTCTCAGGGAGCCTGTAAATAGGCTGATGATAATAAAAACTCTAGCGCTGTCACATGTTCTGCCTTTGACTTTGGGAGAGCAAATGAATGCCCCCAATGCACTACTTTTTTCGAACCGATTACTGTAACTACCTTGAGCTGTGGTCACCCTCTTCCCGCTCTTCCTGCTGCAGTTGCGCATGACGGGAGAGGATCTCTTATTCTACATAAAGGTCTAGTAAACAATAATCCAGTCTCAGTCCTTTTTTATTCTGGATGCACTACTATTGGAGTTAAGCAATCTCTTGTAGATCCATCCTGTGCTACAGGAAAAGTGATCAAATGTGTCACATTTGGTGGCACTTTGGAAAAGTATCCTACTGCCATAATTCACATTGCTACTCCCTTTTTTACGGGAGATGTCCACGCGTGTCATCTACCAAATCCTATTGCGGATCTTATTATCGGTCGTATTCACGGAGTTAGGGAATGCACTCCGCAGCAAATTGCTGCTTGGGAAGAACAAAATATTCAAGCTACCAATGCTGTGGTGACAAGAGCACAGGCTCGTCAGATACCTCAAACTTCATTAACTGATAATAATGAAGTACATAGCCAAGATAGTCACTTGATTATTTCACGTGACTCTTTCATAAAATTGCAAGAAGAAGATCCTTCTTTAAAAAAAAATTTCATTCTTGCAAAATAGGTGATCCAAATCAGAATACAAATTGAAAATCTTGGATCACTGTGAAGAACGGCGTACTTGTGCGTATGGTACAAGACTCGACGGCGTCTACACATTCACAAATTCTTGTGCCTAAGAGTATGAGATTACAGATATTGCAACATGCTCATGACTCGCAATGTGCTGGACATATGGGTTTTTCCCTTACAAAGTCGAGAGTTCTTGCGGCTTTCTTTTGGCCATTTGTGAACAAGGACATACGTATTTACTGCCGATCTTGCAAAATATGTCAAGAGGTCAAATCTAGAGGACTACGACATGCAGCGCCTATCCAGACTGCTGACATTCCTATTCGGCCGTTTCAGAAAATGGCAAAAGATATTATTGGTCCTTTTAGGATCAAGTCGGCCAGAGGACATCAGTTTATCCTTACATGTGTCGACATGTGCACACGTTGGCCAGAGGCTATCCATCTCAAGAGCATCTCCACTACCGATATTGCAGACGCTCTTTGGCTGATATTTTCTCGTTTGGGATTCCCCAGAGAAATATTGTCAGACCATGGTACTCAACTTATATCAGACACTATGTCGCAGGTAATGTCTACTCTGCATATTAAAAGGTCTCTCAGCAGTATTTATCACCCCATGTTGATGGGTTAGTTGAGCGTTTGAATAGAACACTCAAGACTTTACTTGGGAAGATAACTGAGGATCATCCTCAGGATTGGGACAGGGTTTTACCCGTGGCTCTCTTTGCTTATAGAAAGGTTCCCAATGAACACACAGGGTTTTCTCCTTTTGAACTTGTCTTCGGCGCGCGACCGCGCAGGTATACGATAGTCTCAAACATTTCCGATGTCGACTATGTTGTCGATATTGATGGGAAGCATAAAACTTTCTATATAAATATGCTCACGGAATTTTTTGAACGACCGGACTATTTGAAGCCTATTTTCCAGGCGACGGATGATTCTTCAGTACCTCATGGTTATTACTCATCCCTGTCGGTTATACAGGATGAGGAAACTACTTTCTCAGATGTGAATGTTCCTCTTCCTGTGATCCCACTTCATTCTACGGAATCTTGGAAAAACGTTACTGTTTCTCCTAGTCTTTCCGCTGAGGAACACCGACAAGTCTCTTCGATGTTACAAACGTTTCAGGATGTCCTTACCGACATTCCTGGACACACACATGTCATTGAACATGACATAATACTTACTGACCATAATCCTATTAGAGTCAGACCCTATCCTATACCTATCCATTTTCAATCACAAGTCGCAAAAGAATTTGATGAAATGATACAATTGAAAATAATTAAACCATCCACTTCAGCATACTCTTCGTCCATGGTTCTTGTTCGAAAGAAAGACAATAACATACGCCTTTGCGTTGATTATCGCAAATTGAACCAAGTTACGAAGTTCGAGGCTGAACCTATGCCTTCATTAGAAGAGCTACTAAACAAGCTTTCTAATTCTAGATTCTTTACCAAACTCGACTTATCGAAAGGTTATTGGTAAGTTCCTTTAACCGAACGTGCCAAACCTCTTACTGCTTTTTCTACACTCAGGGGTTTATTTCAATGGAATTTCATGCCTTTCGGCCTTATGAACGCCCATGCTACGTTCGTACGCATGATGCGTCGAATTCTCTCATATCGATCAGATGTCATAGCATACTTAGACGATATCTGTCTCTTCGGTGATTCCTGGGAAGATCACTATTTGGGTTTATACGAATTGCTGTCTACTCTTCGCGAGTATAATTTGACTGCAAAACCCTCTAAAGCCTTTATAAGATTTAGTGAAATTTCTTTCCTGGGTCACCGGGTTGGTCATGATCTGTTAAAGACAGAGGACCACAATATTTCCAAAATACTAACCATTTCTGTTCCTAAGACGAAAAAACAAGTACGTAGTCTCTTAGGTTTGATACAATTTTACGGACGATTCATTCTGAATCGGTCCTCCATTATGGCACCTCTTTCAACTTTGATGAAGAAAGGATCGCCTAATCTGATCCGCTGGTCTCAAGAATGCCAATCCTCATTGGACCAGATTAAAACTTTATTTTCATCTCCACCTATCTTAAGGTTACCTACTATTGAGAAGACGTTTGTTCTTCGTAGTGACGCCTCATCCACTGGGATTGGGGCAGCACTAATGCAGGAGTATTCAGATACTCTGCATCCGGTGATGTATATCTCTAGGAAACTAAATGCGGCAGAGATGAATTACTCGGTTCTAGACCGTGAATTGTTGGCTATGGTTTATTCAATTCTCAAGTTACAAAGATTCCTTCTGGGCGCGCATTTCATTGTGGAAACCGACCAGAAAGCTCTTACTACTATTCAGAGTAAAAACTTAAAGAGCTCGAGATCCACTCGATATGCCATTGCTCTTCAACCATTTCATTTCACGGTGCGAGCTATCCGAGGTTCGGATAATGTGATGGCAGACATTTTGTCCAGATGCCCACATGATTCCACTTGACTTTTCTGTCCTATATTTCCTGATAGACGTCGAGATTTATAACAGGTCCCTACTATAATTATATATCAGCACATTTATTCTCACTTTATGAGAATTTATAACATTGTACTATATGATTTCATTTTTCTGTTACTGATTTTGGTATAACGGAAGAAGGCTTAGTTAGCAATATAAGGGCCAAAAGTTCTCATGGCCACAATTTATAGTCAAGAATGTATTTTTATTACTGTATTAGAAAATCTAACATTTATCATATAGAACTGTGTTATTTATATTTTCGCAGCAAATCATTGAAGTGTGCGAGATGCTGTAAATTGAGTCAACCATGAAATATAGCGAAGTACTAACTTACCTTGGAACGACTCAGTAGATGTGCCCTCTTAATTTATGTCCACGTTTTCTGGGATCATCTACTTAATTAGTATTATGTATAATGCATTGTATCATAATATTATTACATGCTTACATAATGTGGTATTTGGTTATTAAAATGTGTATATCTCTATAATGCAGTATATTATGATATGACACCGCTGTTTTGATGACATTCCATTGTTTAATCCTATGATAATTTATTTAATATCAGATAAATTTGTATGTGTATAATTTTGATTGCATTATAATGTTGCCAGCATTGTGATGTATGTTGGTGGCACCTCCCTGGACTATGTGTATACTTAGGGAAATACTTTCTCTAAGGATTTGAGATATAGTCTCACCTAACACTCCATGCGTCGAGCTTGCCTCACATTAGGCATTCTATTTTTTGGTGATACGTTTATCCGCGCATCATTCGTGCGTTAGGAGCCTGTTTGATCTTGCTCTTGGATTCGAAAAAAAATGTTTCATTTTTTTCCCGGGGGGTGCGGTAATCTGTTACGCACAGATTTTTCTGAGTCAATATATATATTTACCTGTCTTGATTGTACACTTTAATTTTTGTAATCAAAGGTGCATAACTCTTGTTTAGCTGAGGTTACATTTTACAATTGTTGTTACCTTCTCTTGTGTCTTAACCTGACGGTCTATTATTAGATTTATGTCTGGTTGTTAATCCTTATATGGCTCAAATAGGTCAGCTTTTCTTGGAATGTTTGCAACCTGAGTTGATGTTTATTCCCTGACCATAAAAGGCTCGATTTGGTCAGTGTCTTTGCTTGGTATGTGTCCAACATCGTCCCGTTTGAGTTTAACTCAGGGGTCAAGCGCTTCTGCGCATGTGTCGAATTTAAGGTTGTTTGAGAAAGACTTCCGTTCCAGGAGTGTTTTGTTAGTTTATCTACAGATGATTTCCCCTTGTGATTCTAAGCGCCTGGAGGCGTGTGAGTTGTGGTGTTTATTTCTGAAGAAAGGTAATTGCTCTTCATAAGATCATTATTTGTCGCCAGCTTTTATGATCGACATTTTGTAGTCTGCTTGCTAACTTTCCCACTGGGCGGGAAAGAGTCTACTGTCATGAGAAGTTTCAGCTCACGAATCACCATGTCTTTTATGCATCGGGTTGGTGTATGCCCCAAGGGCTATCTGTTGGTTGAACTCTATTGCTCCGGTGGTATCATGTCGGTTTAGGTTTGACACCTTTGTTATTAAAGGAACTTAGAGGACATTGCCTGATGTACTCCAGAAGATATGTCTGTCTTGCTGGGGGTCACAAAGGGAGAGTTGATTTAATCTCCTACATCTATATATCTCGGCTGTGTTGCATGCATATTTTTACGCACATATTACAAAAATCGATATGGCTATTTAATATGGGAAAAATATAGACATTCATTCATTTGTGTATGAAAATGCTGTCTATGGTAAAAGCGAGAGAATCCATGTTTGATTCACACTTTTGATTATAGGAGTAATCGTTCTGGATATTGATCCGGCGCAAGGATATTGCGCTTACGTTTGTACTTATTTTTTAGGGCCAGAAAATATATTAATTTGCTTATTGTGTTTATGGCCTGAATTCATATGTATTACATATTATTAGTACAAGGAGAATCAGTCCTATATTGTATATTTTGGATGGGTAGGAGGGACTAGATTCTTGTTATTCCGGTCTAGCGGAAGTATGAGTTGTCTTGACAAGTCGTGATGAGTTCCGATGTACCGTGATAATGGCGGGTACGCATTTTTCAAAGGGCTGGTAGATTCTTAAGGAAATATGATTCAGGAAGTGGTTTTCTTCTAAAGGAGATGGTATCTCTACTATAGTTTATGTTAGAGACTCTCCTAAGGTACGGTACAATGTATAATTCGGACTCCATGTATTGCCAGACCCTATTTTGATGATCTCATGTCGATTCGACCTAGATGGAACATTGTGCTTCGTATCGCTAGGGTCGTGTTTTGTATCGACGAAGATGACAGACTTTCCTGCAGTGGTTATGGCTACGTGAATTAACCTGATCACCGTAGAGCTGTATGGAAACATTTATGAAATCATTTATATACCCATTATAAATTAACTCTGGCTTATATTCTCCTTCCTATGAATGAGTGAACGACAACTCAGGGAGGCAGCCATGTTAGATTTCGGTCATCATATGTTTTGATCACTGCCAAGAGAACAGATTATTTATCCTATTATCGGACAGTGACAGGGAGATCTCAATCTTGCTAGAAACCCCCTCTTTCGTGGTTTCATAATATATGCTACAAACTATGGACGTCAAGTAACTTTAGTTATTTACCGATCTGCCTTCACTGACGCGTTTAGTCAGATAGGGGGATGCGGCCATAATGTATCATGACATTGAACTTTTGATGTACTGCCCATTATTTCTGAATGTGTCATGACTTCAGATCTGCTATGTATACCTACAAATTGATATGTCAACATACCATGATGTACTCGTATGTCCCAGTGTGTACGTCTGAATAAATTGAGTAAACAAAGATTCCAGCAGTCTGCATTGGTGCCTTGTAGACACAAGTGTATGAGTGGTTATATTGGTCAGCACACGAACAGTACACCATTCGCGGTAATCACACTCTACACTTCTACTTCATACATACACCATCCTGCGTCTGTTGAAGTGACCAAGTTTAGGGCCTGCTTCCCCTGGAGCCTTTGCCTTCCCTAACTCAGGACTAGGGTGAGTTACCCATTTACAGCTGGGTAGACTGGAGCATGCCTGATCTCAACAACACACCACTCTTCCTTACAGAGCATACAGACTGACACTTTACAGAGTGGGAAATAAAGAAGAAAGAAACTTTACAGGCTGTAATAGAAAAGGATGATGGTTTCAGCACCTGAGTATATCTACAGTCATTTATGATGCATTGATGCCATATATTATTTACCAATGCTATGCTGTATGTCGTCAAGTATCGTACTGACTTTGTATATGATGATGAACGTCTACTGTCCTGTATCGTGAATAAATCCATGATAAACGTCACCAGCTGTTACCATTACTTGACTTCCTTGTTGTGAGTCAAAGTGACGTCCTTGCGACCTGTGTATTGCAGTCCTGTGTGGACCTTCACATTCTATCAACACATCAGACAACCTACCAGACACGAGACACCCTTCCATACAGCCTTCAACATCCCCTGGTGTCTACAGTAAAAATATTACCACTACACTTTAGTGACTACAAAATTAATTACTCCAACATTTTTTGGGTGGCCAAATATTACTGCTACAAGATGTAAATTAATAATAATACATTAGTATGAGGCACTTCCATGTAATGACCACTATCCCAGGTTTTAGAATGTGGGTGACATTCTAGATCATGTAGGTTGAGAATAAACATGTTGAAACAGCACTTCATCTTTGAAGCAATGAATTTAGCAGCTAGCGGGCTCAACAAATCTCTTGTTAATTTGAAGACTCTTCTATAAATTACGAAAATCAAGTAAATAATGGTGTATATCCAAACAAACCTCCATATGGTTGTATTCATTTGTGATGGCCGTTTCTTTTTGTAATATTTATGACGGTGTGTATCTATAACAGCACTGGCCGTAGACACGTTTGTCTAGGATGTTTTGTTGCACAGTCTGTTTAAGTGATTGTCGAAGAGCGCTTTTCACCGATGACAGAACATTGTGGTGTGGAAATCTACGATACGAGAGACATCAAGGAATTTGACTAGTAACCTTTAGAGTGGCACTGCTTGTATGTATTTGCACCTTTAATATGTTCATCAAGTTGAATTTTTTTTCTGATTTAATAACTATATTTATACCAAGAAAAAAAAAACAAGTTAAACATTAAAGACATTACAACACATCCTAATATGATAAAACATTAGAATTAGACTTACATAAATTTGCAATGTAACTGAAAAAAAAATGAAATGCTACAGAAGGATGTTGAGAATACCCTGGACAGAAAAAAAGACCAACAGAGAAGTACTGCACTCACTAAACGTACAGGAACATTGGCTCCTAAATACCATCGCAATAAGGAAGCTGAAATTTTTCGGTCAAATAAAAAGACATAATAATCTGGAAAAAACAGTGAGGGAAGGCTTGGTCCCTGGAAAAAGGGGAAGGGGTCGACCTAGACGACGGTGGACCCAGGACATCACAGAGAGTTTGAACTTGTATTTGGCTGATGCAGGTCGACTTGCCCAAAATCGTGATGCGTTCAGAGCAGCTGTGATGGAGACAACGTTCTGGAAAGAATACGTCACATGATGATGAACTGAAAAAAAAATTGTTATAAGGGTAAAATGTAATGTTTAATTGTGTATCTGTTGATTAGTTGAGTAGTGCCCCTTTTTGGTATTTACAAAAAAAACTTAAGAAAAAACACCTTTTCTTTTCTGTTTTCCAAACATTTTGTAGTCCGGTGTAAAATTCTTCTTTCTCAGATTCTTCTTTATCGTTTGTTGGTACGTGCTGTGGTAAGGTGGGATGTTATAAATATTTATAGGGGACTTAGTGTACTGACTGAGATCAGCTGTGAAGGTATCTGTATCTAATAGGTGTAGTGTTTTACAGATAACCTTACTTGCTACCACATTATACCTCAGTCAGAATTATTCTGGAATATTGTGATGACTACGTTAAATGTCTAGGGTATGTATTTGATGAAGTGTAAGTCACAACAACAACAGACAGATAAACAATTTAATTTATTCCACCACACTTGACAACACTGTGACACTCACACACATGTAACATTCTATAAGACTATCTTAAATGAGTCACTGGTAAATTTTCAAATATCAATATGTATTAATTACTTTCATTAATATATATGTCCTGATTCAACTACAAAGTGAACCAGGAATCACAATCAATTGTAATTACAATTCATATGTACAGAATTTATCAATATAAACCTTGTAGTGTCATATTTTATTAATATTATCCTATGTGTGTCAGTTGTATAGTAGTAATATGAGGTAATACTGGTTTTTTTTCACGCTATGTTGTTATTTGTCATCATGACTTCAAGTGTTTGTTTATCTTGTAAATAGTATGGGGAAAAGTTCACAGTTCCTATCAATTTAAACACTGTATTTTCCCTCTGTTTTATTATAAAGTCAGATTTTGAGGGGGGCATAATGTTGAGCTCCTCTGGCCACAGACGCTTATCTTTCGTGATGGCGGCAGGAAAAGACTCCTCTGCTCGATAGCCTCCCTGTGTTCTGGAGAACCTCACTGGTCACTATCTGGACCCAGGAGTATGCTGTCAGCCTCTAGGTTCAGCAAAGCTCAGACCAGGTGCTGCTCAATAACTTTAGGACCACGGTCCCACAATTCATGGAATAATACACAGTTACGTTGACTGGCAATGAATATAGCACAATTTCGATCTGCCGATGTCCCAGGCTTTTATTTAGAAAAATATGCACTGGCGCTCAACGCACTGGTTCTTTAGTAAGTTTATTTGAAAATGTGGTGCTGACCTGACGCCTCTGATTGACTATATTCGCGAGTCTAACCAATCGTGCCATGTTTACACAGCTTTTCAAAAAAAAAAGTACTCCTACTCACGTTTCCCTAACAACCAAGAATCAATATTTATAGCCCGACTAATCGTGTTTAGCCTTACATTTACTTTCCGCCAATCAAATAGGAGGTAACATGGAGACCTATTTCCCGTACAATGGTGGTGTGAAAAACTGCCACTGAGCGATTCTGATTTTGGTGTTGTCTGACATCCCTCACTATTTCTTTTGGCTATAATCGGTTAATTCCTAGACTATTTGCGTAACGTTTAACATATTCTTTGTCAGCAAGTCCTAAGGAACCCAAATATATATATTTAATGGGGCTAAGGGGCTGCGTTCAAAATATGCATTTTCTTCTACCTCCTGTTCACTTCGAATACGATGTGGTGTCTGGGTACTGTAATGTTTTCAAACGTAAACCAGTATAATGTCATGTTTCCTAATAAGCGTTTTGTACGTTTTTAAAAACTAACTCTCGTAGGGGTAGTGTTTTTTATCACTGTCGATTTGAAAAATATTAGTGCTAGTGGCCTTACACGCGTGATGGTAGTAATTGTATAACGAGACGCGTGTTTAGTGTTGCATGCGTGCCTGCTTTCAGCCCCTCCCTTTCTTTCTATCCTTAGTCCATCTGTCTTTCGTTTTTGGTAACATAGTGTATAAAATGACATGAATGGAATTTTAAATCTAGGTCAGCTTGCGTATCTCAAGGTTTTTCTTAGAAAGGCAGTACACGTTTTATCGTAGAAAGCGGGTATTGAAGCAGTAGGCTTTTACTATCAAAGTGAAACGTTACAATTTGCAGACGAAGGAGAAAACAAGGGGGATTTCGAGTACAGTCATTGTGACAGCACTGTTCTTTACCATTCTTCTTTCCTTTTATTGAATTTATGTGTTAGGCTTTACATTTACCTGATAATTTATATATGTGGATTAGAATTTCTCACGACAAATCCTCCCCACTTAAAACAGACGTTATATGTCAGTCTTTAATACTATATACACATAGAGAAATTTATTATTATTCTTGGGGTTTAGGGTGATTCTCATCACACGGATGGCGGCTTAAAAAATCCGCTCCCAGATTTGTTTTTCCACTTATATACTCTATGCTAAACTCAAATGGCTGCATCAATAATGACCAACGGAGTAATCTAGAATTCTCATGTCTAGCCTGTGCTAGAAACGACAAAGGTTTGTGATCCGTTTGCAACTTAAATGCCTTACCATACAGATAAATATTGAATTTCTTTATCGCCCATATTACTGCAAGACATTCCTTTTCGCTAGTCGAGTAATTGGTTTCAGCTTTATTCAACTTTCTGCTAGCATATGCCACTGGGCTTAATTCCCCATCCAATGCATCTGATTTCTGTAGCAGAGTCGCACCTAACCCAATATTACTGGCATCAGTCCTTACTATGAATTCTTGACTTAAGTCAGGTAATTTCAAATTAGGTTTACTTGTGAGCTTTTCCTTCAATTCTTGGTAAGCCATTTCACATTGTGGTGTCCATGTAATTCGATCTGGATTTCCCTTACGTGTCAAATCAGTTAACGGTGCACATATGGAATTAAAATTTTTGATATACTTTTGGTAGAAACCACATAATGAGACAAAGGATCTCACGTCTTTCTTTGTTTGTGGTCCCGGGGCTTTCTTTAGTTTCTCTAAATTCTTTGGGTCAGGGGTCATGTTTCCCTGATAAACTGTGTGTCCCAAGAATTCTAATTCTTTACATCCAACGCAACATTTGGTTGGTCGGGCTGTTAAATTCGCTTCCTTAAGTCGATTAAGCAGCATGTTCAGAGAGTCAATGTGTTCCTCAAATGTTTCTGTGGCTATAAGGATATCATCCATGAAATTTGTGATGCATGGGTTATTCAGAGTGTCCAATAATTTTCTCATCATTCTAGAGAAAACACTAGGCGCATTCTTCAATCCAAATGGCAATCTATTAAACTCATAGTGTCCTTCTGAGGTACTAAAAGCTAGGTATGGTCTAACCTCCGGCTTTACTGGAATCTGATAGTATCCTTTACTCAGATCCACTTTTGAGAAATATTTAGCTTTATTTAGCCTGGCAAACAACTGATTTGTATCCGGCAATGGATCCACCTGTCTTTCTGTAATAGCATTCAGTCTCCTGTAATCTATACAGAGTCTATGTTCTCCAGAGGGTTTCCTTAAGAGTACAACACCGGAACTATACGAAGATTCACTGTGTGAAATAATTCCTTCCTTCAACAAATAGTCTATCTCTTCCTTCAAAGCTTTCTCCTTAGCAAAAGGAATCGAATAGGGTTTCATACATACAGGTGTGGGGTCTATCAGCTTCATATCATATTCCAATAGGTTTGTATGCCCTGGTCGGTCTGTTAACACCTCTGTATGAGTATCTAGAACCTGTTGCACTCTCTCTTTCTGAGTTTTCGTTAAATGTGTACTGATTTTCACCTGTGCCGCTGTCTCACAGGGGTGTAATGGATATTCAAATGATGAAAGTGGTTCCTTTTTCATCTCCATGGCAATGGACAAGGTCAACAAGTGTGTCTCTTCCTGATGTTCTCTTTCCAAATATTTCTTTAGGAGATTCACATGATAGATTTTTTCTTTCCCCTTCTTATCTATCTTATAATTGGTTCTAGACACCTTCTCTAGAACTGTATATGGACCTTGCCATCCAATTTGTAACTTATTCTGACTACCAGGGAGAAGAAGCAGTACCTTCTCTCCCACAGCCAAATCTCTGTCTTTAGCTTTCCTGTTATAATAGGCAGCATGTTTCTTCCTGGCTTGTTTCAAATTTTCATTGGCAAGTTTCCAGCCAGTTTTTAAACGAGTGGTCAGCTCAATCACATATTGGAATGAGGATGTAATATTTTCCTCTGCCTTTTCGTCAGTCCACGTTCTTAACAGAGCTTCGAGTGGACCTTTTATTGGCATTCCAAACAATAATGTTGCCGGGGCCATACCGGTTGAACTATGGGGTACCTCCCGATAAGCAAAGAGGGCGGCGTGCAGGTACTGGTCCCATGTATTTGGTATTTCGTGGGTCAACTTTCTCAGGATTGACATCAATGTGCCATTAAATCTTTCCACTTGGCCGTTCCCTTGGGGGTGGTACACACTACAATGGAAGTGTTTGGCCTGGAAGATCCTGAAAACTTCTTCAGTTAGTTTCCCCTTGAACTGAGAGCCATTATCAGTCAAGATTTGATTGGGAAAGCCTAACCTTGTGAAAATTGTGAGCAATGCCTCTGCCACATGTTTAGAATCAATCGATTACAGGGCTACCGCCTCTCCCCACATAGAAGAAGTGTCCACCAGAGTCAGAATGTAGCTGTTCCTTCTCTTGGTTCGGGTGAGAGGTCCCACAAGATCCACGGCAACTCTCTCAAAGGGTGTTCCCACTATGGGCATTTCTCCCAGAGTTGCTGGTGCAGTCCAATGTTTAGGTGCTACTCGTTGGCACTCTGGACAGGATTTTACATATCGTTTGATATCTTCTGTTATCCCTGGCCAGAAATAGTGACAAGCTATACGCTGTCCTGTTGCGCTGATCCCCATATGACCACTGAAGGGAATCGCATGCCCTAGTTCCAACACTTTAGTCCTATATGAAGTGGGAAGGACCAGCTGTCCGTTACCATTGGATTCAGATCCAGCCTTCCTATATATCAGCTTGTTCTTCATATAAAACTCTCCCTTGCCTGGAGGTGTATGAGATTTGGGCAACTTCTTGAAACACGGCTTGAGTGTTTCTTCCTCAGCCTGTGCCTTCCTCATCTCATCTGGATGAGTATTTATTGGATTATCCTCCTCCTTTTTAGACTGTGATCTGGTCTGCACTGTTGCCAATATCACAGGTCTCTTGGGATTCCCCAAGAAGACATATCTACACCCCAATATCAGAGGGTAGATTGGCTCATTTATCACTGCTGCTTTTATGATTCCTTCCACATATCGCGTTTTCACCTTTATCCGGGCGACGGGAAGTGTCATGGTAGCTACATCCTTGGTTGCAGTTTGAATCTCCACTGTTTCTGTGGTGTATTGATCGGCCTGCACCAGGTGAGAACTCACAACGGAATCGTAATCTAAACCGGTATCATATAAACACCTTATAGTGACACGATTACAGATGACATTTTCACACACTGGGGGGTGGTATGGTTCCTGTAGTTCTGCAGGTTTGACCTTTTTTTCCTTTTTCCCCGATGTCATAGCAGCACAATGAGGAGGTTTCCTTCTACAATGGTCAGTGTCATGATTGTTCATCTGACAATTTTTACACCACCTTTCCCTTGGTTGAAAGATTTTCTTTCATCATATTTCCTTTCATCGAATTGTGGGGTTTTATTTTTATTGTCATACCGTGGCCTATCAAATTGGTGCTTACCTTTGTTTTGATCTCTAGGATCAAATTTATTAAAGTTCTGTGATGCCCTAAAATTATCCACCTGTTTCTTCTTATTACCTGATACCTCTGCCTGAGCTGCTTGATACCTTTCAGCAACATTTAGCAACTCACCCAGCCTCTCTGCACCTTGTTCCATAAGAAACTTTCTGAGGTCTGGAGCCATTGACTCTCTTAATTGTTCTATAAGGACCATTTCCTTAAGATCTTGGGTTGTCCCCAGAGAAGTCCATTTCTCCAAGTATGTCTCTAACCGTGCAGAGAACTGGTGATAGGTTTCACCTGACAGTAGTTTAGCATTCCTAAATTTTTTCCTATAAAATTCTGCGTTCTTTTCATATCTTAACAAAAGAGCCTGCTTTAGCATGTCATAATTTTCCTGATCACCTCTGCTCATTTTGGCAAAAACTTCATAAGCTGCCCCACGAAGCCCTTGAGATAACTTTAAGCTCCACCTTTCTCTCTCTAACCCATATGTGGTAGCCAATAGTTCATATCTATTTAGATAGCTCTCAATATCATCGTCTTTCTCAACAAAGTGATCTAAATGAAAATTCATAGCTGAGATTGAGGCTCCCTGGCTAGCAGTGGCATCAGAGGTAAAGGGACTGGCACCATTTTCAGGAGCATGGCCTTGAAACTCAAACTCCCTTAGTCGTAACTCATGTTCCCTTTGTAATCTCTTATCCTCTGCTTCCCTTTCTGCAGCTAATCGCTTGTCTTCCCTTTCTGCAACCTGTCTTCTTTCCTCGGCGTCCAATGCTTTAGCCTCTTTGTCAGCCTCAATCTGCAACCTCTTAGCCTCAGCCTCAATCTGCAGCCTCTTAGCCTCAGCCTCAATCTGCAGCCTCTTAGTCTCAGCCTCTAATTTTCTTTCGGCGTCTTTTTCTAATCTTCTTTCTTCCCGTTCAATATATTTGTCACATTCAGCAGGGACATAAGCAATCTCAATTTGCCCTTCCATTCCTAACTCTTTCGCAGTCTGTACAGCAGCAGATCGAAATTTTGCCAAGTCGGCCATTGTCTAACATGCAAATGTAAACAATTCAATCTTTCAATAATTATCTAAGGACACTACAGGCACTGAGAGCTGAACCTTATTTATTTCCACCCAAGGATACCTTTTAATTCTATTATTCCCTGAAGTGAATTACCCCCAATATTTTTAATAGGGAAAGATTCAGAATCCCGAGAGCGAGACCCCAATATATGTGGTAAGGTGGGATGTTATAAATATTTATAGGGGACTTAGTGTACTGACTGAGATCAGCTGTGAAGGTATCTGTATCTAATAGGTGTAGTGTTTTACAGATAACCTTACTTGCTACCGCATTATACCTCAGTCAGAATTATTCTGGAATATTGTGATGACTACGTTAAATGTCTAGGGTATGTATTTGATGAAGTGTAAGTCACAACAACAACAGACAGATAAACAATTTAATTTATTCCACCACACTTGACAACACTGTGACACTCACACACATGTAACATTCTATAAGACTATCTTAAATGAGTCACTGGTAAATTTTCAAATATCAATATGTATTAATTACTTTCATTAATATATATGTCCTGATTCAACTACAAAGTGAACCAGGAAACACAACCAATTGTAATTACAATTCATATGTACAGAATTTATCAATATAAACCTTGTAGTGACATATTTTATTAATATTATCCTATGTGTGTCAGTTGTGTAGTAGTAATATGAGGTAATACTGGTTTTTTTTTTTTCAAGCTATGTTGTTATTTGTCATCATGACTTCAAGTGTTTGTTTATCTTGTAAATAGTATGGGGAAAAGTTCACAGTTCCTATCAATTTAAACACTGTATTTTCCCTCTGTTTTATTATAAAGTCAGATTTTGAGGGGGGGGGGGGGGGGCATAATGTTGAGCTCCTCTGGCCACAGACGCTTATCTTTCGTGATGGCGGCAGGAAAAGACTCCTCTGCTCGATAGCCTCCCTGTGTTCTGGAGACACCTCACTGGTCACTATCTGGACCCAGGAGTATGCTGTCAGCCTCTAGGTTCAGCAAAGCTCAGACCAGGTGCTGCTCAATAACTTTAGGACCACGGTCCCACAATTCATGGAATAATACACAGTTACGTTGACTGGCAATGAATATAGCACAATTTCGATCTGCCGATGTCCCAGGCTTTTATTTAGAAAAATATGCACTGGCGCTCAACGCACTGGTTCTTTAGTAAGTTTATTTGAAAATGTGGTGCTGACCTGACGCCTCTGATTGACTATATTCGCGGGTCTAACCAATCGTGCCATGTTTACACAGTTTTTCAAAAAAAAGTACTCCTACTCACGTTTCCCTAACAACCAAGAATCAATATTTATAGCCCGACTAATCGTGTTTAGCCTTACATTTACTTTCCGCCAATCAAATAGGAGGTAACATGGGGACCTATTTCCCGTACAATGGTGGTGTGAAAAACTGCCACTGAGCGATTCTGATTTTGGTGTTGTCTGACATCCCTCTCTATTTCTTTTGGCTATAATCGGTTAATTCCTAGACTATTTGCGTAACGTTTAACATATTCTTTGTCAGCAAGTCCTAAGGAACCCAAATATATATATTTAATGGGGCTAAGGGGCTGCGTTCAAAATATGCATTTTCTTCTACCTCCTGTTCACTTCGAATACGATGTGGTGTCTGGGTACTGTAATGTTTTCAAACGTAAACCAGTATAATGTCATGTTTCCTAATAAGCGTTTTGTACGTTTTTAAAAACTAACTCTCGTAGGGGTAGTGTTTTTTATCACTGTCGATTTGAAAAATATTAGTGCTAGTGGCCTTACACGCGTGATGGTAGTAATTGTATAACGAGACGCGTGTTTAGTGTTGCATGCGTGCCTGCTTTCAGCCCCTCCCTTTCTTTCTATCCTTAGTCCATCTGTATTTCGTTTTTGGTAACATAGTGTATAAAATGACATGAATGGAATTTTAAATCTAGGTCAGCTTGCGTATCTCAAGGTTTTTCTTAGAAAGGCAGTACACGTTTTATCGTAGAAAGCGGGTATTGAAGCAGTAGGCTTTTACTATCAACGTGAAACGTTACAATTTGCAGACGAAGGAGAAAACAAGGGGGATTTCGAGTACAGTCATTGTGACAGCACTGTTCTTTACCATTCTTCTTTCCTTTTATTGAATTTATGTGTTAGGCTTTACATTTACCTGATAATTTATATATGTGGATTAGAATTTCTCACGACACGTGCATAACACTGGATGACATATATATTTATTTTATTTTTGGATGACTTAAACCTTGCTGTTTTAATTCAGGGTCCCGTTGTTTCCTATTCTAGAAGTGCCTTCTGTGCTTCCCTAAATAGCATTAGAGCAACCCCTTCATTGTGGTGGGCTTTTTCTTCCTCATGTCTTGAGGACAACACCATTTCTCCTGTGGTCAATCTCCTCCTCTATATGCCCTTCTATGACATAATGTTTGCGCTCTCTTCTTCTTTCCGGCAGTATTGAACTACGTTTGTTGTGCGTACTGAATTTGGTGCATTATTCTTTTGTTAGCACTCATTTTTTTCATTGCTAACATTGTTCACGTTTCACGCTTCGATGCATAACAGGGCCATTCAAGCCTATCGCCAATCTCTCAGACATTAACTGAGTTCCTAAAACGTGATAATATCACATTGACCCTAGGTAAATGTTAGCATGAAGTATTTGCTTAATATTCCATAAATAAGTTCGACTCGAAGGGAAAAATGTAAGAAATTGTAACGTAAATATTACCAAGATTTGTCGAATGTAGCAACTCCATATACGGAGGATGACTGCTAGAAATATTCAAACGCATGAGTCAAACATAATACTGCATGAGGAAAAGTTTTCATAATTTGAACTTTGAATGTATTGGCTTGCATGTGAGGTGGCAATAAACATTCACGCAATTAGAACATTTCTCAGAACGCCATGCAGGAAGCGTCGGTCAAGAGCTACGAAATAACGTAGAACATCTAGCATACGACACTGCATTGCAGAAATCGTCACAAATAGACATCTAGGACCTTGTCACAGGAAAGAATAGATTCCGGATTCTAAATGTTTAGGAAAGGGAAAATGTATTAGAGCATTTTTATCCACTGGAAAAAAAAACTCGCCAATATTAATACGGAACCGGACTCCTACAGAAACTATTCACAAGTTACAGAAGAATTCTAGAATATGAAATAATATCCCAGACGTGTGTTCGAGGCATCTGTGTTAAGTTGCCAAGACTATTTACCTGAGCAAGACGTCTAAGAAGTGCCTAGTTACTAGGTTGGTGGTACGGATTGGATAGACTATTTAAGGTTCTACCTACGTTACCATCTGTACTAGTCTATGGTTCGAAGCTTAAGATCGACACGTGAAACCTACATCTCACGGGTGGTGAAGATCCCTGCGTTGACTGAAAGCATTTACCTCTAGCATCCTTTGAAGACACGCCCTTGAAACAGAGAAGAACCAGCAGCACCAACATTTCAGCAATTTGGAAGCTAAGTTATACGTTTTTAAGGTGGCCTACCTTAAAAGACTATATTTTCATCTCCCAAACCGAGATCTATGATGAACAATAATTTCTCGTAATTACCATTTCACATTTATTTACATTTTTTTTCAAAGTAATTGAGCATTAAATTTGTAAATGTTTTTTTTACAAATTTATAGTTGAAATAATCATTACAGAGAGAAATGCATATGTATGATCCAGGACCTCTAATATATATAAATATATATAAATAAATAAAAAATAAATTTATATATATATATATATATATATATTTGTTCTTGATTTCTAAAATATCTTGTGAACACATCCTCGATGTAGAAGCATCATTATATTTCTATCTATAACTCTGCCAAGAGTAATCTTGTGCGAAGGTAGACATCTGTGAAAACCCATATTAGATAACCTAGGTTGTAGCCACTATTGGACCACTACTGTAGAGCAAGGGGAGGCAATCCGTGACGCCTTTCACCGTGTGTCGCTGAGACTCAGGATATCAATCGTGTAATTTACCATTTCTGCTGCTACTTGTACAGTTTTCCCTTGCTCATATAGAGTGCGAACATTCCAGGTGCCAATCCTGGAGATTTTCCTAGACGAAAAAAGGTTAGTCGGCATCCCAGACTCCTTTCGCCATTCTCTGGGCTGCTTCGTGCGCCTCCTTTCCAGAGGACCTTCTTCTGTCTTGTGCAGTGGAGTTGATTTATATTCTGTATTTTACTTGTCAATGTTTTTTTAAACATATTTGGAAAATGACAGAGTCATAAACCACCACAGCAAGCCCTGTTTCTTCAGAGAAAACCAAAGGCAGAGGTACCACCGGGCTCCATGTTTAGCAGGGAGTGGATAATGATTTCATCATGGTGTACATATTTATTATATTAACATTTTAATAAGTTCATATGTATATTTAAACATGCTTAAATCAGGTAAATGAATCTACATCGTGTTGTTGTGTTTCTTCCAGTACATTCTTGATATCGTTTCTTGCATATATTCTCCTAATCTTTTTTCAGTTTGTGTATTTTCAGACCCACTTTGTGAACTACCAGAAGTAATTGTTTCGTTGAGAAAGCTAGGGTAAGGGCCATAAAAGCGTGCGACTCCCACACCGTACTGCTGTAGGGCTTTGGGCAGTGCCCGGATGATGGACGCTCAGGTTGCTCCTGACTAGATGTTACAGAGCGGTCATCAGCAAATCTGACATGAATAGTATAGGAAAATGAACACGTAAGACAAACAGTTGGAAGTGTTATAAGACAATATAACAACCTACTCATTCATTTTTTAACCTAAGGGAGACAATTTAAAAAAGAAACAATTACTGTATTAAATGCTACATTTTTATTTTGTCCTTATTTTTTTCTGGCCACGTTTTGCCATTTTTAACAGTAATTTTTGGTACGTTAAGAACTGCAAAACATTTATTGGGATCTTTACTGTCTAAAATACTTTTATTGCATTTTCTTTCTTAATGACAAAATATTACACTTCATGCCTATCTTTAAATAGTGAATACATATTTGCTGTTGCACTTTCAATACTAATGGTCAAGAACAGTTATTACGCACTACTTTGCGCACCAAAACTGAGCTGAAACTGCTCATCATCAATCACTTGAACAGACTACATTACAAAACATGCCATGTAAACCTATCTACCAGGGTTGTGGGGTCGGTCAACAAATTCTAAGACACCCTCCTGAAATGTTGGAAGTCCGACTCCGGCTACAGTTTTGTTACTAGTCATGTGACATAAAATTGTGTTCTTATATGGAGTTATATGTATAAGTATGTTGTTTGTGTTACTAGTCATGTGACATAAAGATGTGTTCTTATATGGAGTTTTATGTATAAGTATGTTGTTTGTGTTACTAGTCATGTGACATAAAACTGTGTTCTTATATGGAGTTATATGTATAAGTATGTTGCTTGTGTTACTAGTCATGTGACATAAAATTGTGTTTTTATATGGAGTTATATGTATAAGTATGTTGTTTGTGTTAATAAATAAATACGTGGCGTTCGTAGATTACATTTTTAACTATTATTCATTCATACCATTATACAAAACATAAACTATGTTACAGGAGCCGCTTGAAAGGGGAACAGAGATTAGTAACATTGTTCCCTACCACGCATGTTGTAAAAAACGACTAAGGAGAGCTGGACATGGAGGTCAGCCCCATAAAGCAGCATGAGGTAAGGATAGGAGGGCCCTAATTTTGTGACGTCGTGTGACGATAGGGGGTGGGGTGTTTAGAAAAAGTTGACGTCGCACTTGCTTGTTCCATAAAAGAAGTTTTTAGTTTTACCCGCAACAATTAACTGTTATCATCATGCTCTAATTGTATTCGCAATAATTATCCTGTTTCCGCATTAGTTAGCTTTCTTCTGCAAAAGTTAACTTTTATCTGTAATACTTAACATCTATCCTCAATAGTTAACTTTTATCCGCAATAGTTAACTTTTATCTGCAATAGTTAACTTGTATGTGCAATAGCTAACTTTTATCTGCAATAGTTAACTTTTATCCGTAATATATAAAAACTCTCTCGGGGACGACTTATATTGACGTTATAATCTCAGCTAAAATATCGATTAACTGTTATAACCTTTAACTGGTTGAAATTGTTTTCAGTTATATTTTTCCTTTTTTAAAAATAATAAAATACACACTCTAAATAACAAGAAGCAGACTAAATAAACGGTACTGTATTCTTGCATTTACCATTTCTTATATATAACTCCAAATAAGGCCATCATTTTTTTGGCCATATCAATCAATCAATACTCTTTAGCTCCCTAGGAGAATCGACCTTCAACAAACTCATGCCAAGTCCTCCTGTCACGTGCCATCATCTCAAACTTTAAACTTAACTGACCTGTCCATCTTTATTGAAGTTGTTATGATTTAATTTTTTTTATACAAGATGGGGAACCAGGCTTTATGTCCAAATCTTCTGATATGACGTCACGCAATTTTTTTTTAAATTGTCACATTTCATAACTAGATTCCCCCCCCCCCCCCAATTTTTTTCCGACGTTACCAATCCTCTCCCTCTCTCTCCCAATTTATTTTTCTCTCCCTATTTATTTAATGGGAGGAGCTACACTGAAATTCATTTTTCGTTATTTAACCTAGGATTTCAACTAAAATGCACAGACTTAACCTACATCTACCACTGATACGTATAATGCAGAGTTTGATGATAGTGCATCATTGGTTGCCATGGAAATGGCGGCCATATTGGATTATATTGTTCTATTTCAAATTGCTAAGGCTTTTTAATTTATTAAGCTAGGGATATCACATTTTAGCAGAAAATTAATGATAACAATATACAACTTTTTTCAGATTCATTCATTCAGTCATTCATAACCCTCCACTCCCAAAGGAGCACAGGCCTTCAATAAACTCATGCCAAGTCCTCCTGTCAAATGCTATCATCTCAAGTTCTTTCTACGTTCTCCTCATCATTTTCACCTCTGTTTCCAGCTCTCTTCTCTGTGTGCTTCATGGTCTACCTCTGCCTCTCTTGCCCTGGGGGTTCCAGAACAAGGACTGCCTTGTAATGCTATCAACAGGTTTCCTCAGCGTGTGTCCTATCCATCGCCATCGTCTTCTTCTCATCTCTTGTTCCACTAGCACTTGTCTGGTTCTTGTTATCAGTTTCACGTTGGTAACCTTGTCATACCATTTTAATCCCTCTATTCTACGCAAGCACCCATTTACAAAAGTCTGTAGCTTTTTGGTTGTTGTCTTTTTTGTTCTCCATGTCCCAGAGCCATACAATAGGACTGACTTCACATTTGAGCTGAAGATTCCTTTTTTCGTGTTGGATCCGATTTCTCTTGATCTCCATATATTTCCCAATGCAATGAAAGCTCCTCTTGCTTTTTTGAATTCTTATTTTGATATCTCTGTCTGTCACTCCAAGTGTGTCTATATTGCTGACAAGATACGTGTACGATTCTACATCTTGTGGTGGCGTTTCATCAAGTTCAACCCTGTTATCATTACCTGCATTTTTTTCAGATTGGGTTTATGATAATTTTAGTAGATCCAAAGTTACAGGGCTTAGTACTTGTCGCCACTGGTCACGGGACCAAATAATAATATGTAACCGTGGGGGCTGGTTACTGCATCCAAATAATCTTATGTGACCGCTGTAACAATCTATCCAGGTGATATGCCAAACCTTCACACCATGCAGACCTTTCGTGGTACATATTTTCTTCTGAGTTTATTGACATTGAATTTCCTAGTGATCGTAATGTTTACTGGTTTACTTATATATCTTGTGGGTGGTAACTGGCGACTGCCAGAGCTGGAGTTAACCAAATGAATGTTGGTTCAAGACCAGGTCCTTACTACTCACATAAGTTGTCAGTGATCATTTGTACCTTCCTAGTGCTTCCATACATGAGTAAGTGAACAGCAATAAGTCATGGAAAACTGTTTATTAGTAAACTAAAAAGCAATGTTCATACACAACTCAATAACCTGGCTATCAGTGGCCAGAACGCCTGTGGGTTACATGAATCGTAAGGTCTCTGCAAAAGGACATCATCATAACAACATGTCTGCTTGACCCTGCTAAAAATGTCGATAGGCTTTTGCCTTGGGTCGCAATATACATTTCATAGCAGACTAATCGTTCTAATAGAAAAAATGGTTGTCATACAAACCGGGTGAACACATCCCTTAAAACTGGAAAACCCAGTTTCCTCGAATAACATACTTGTGAAAAACATTAAAACTTTCAGTGGTCAGGCATTTCCTTGACCAAAGGTTAACTACACAACCTTTAAAAACACGGCCCGCACTAAGGCTGAAACACGTCTACCTCACTTAACAGTGAACCCCGTGACTGAACTGTGTTCTGTCCGCGGTGGTCAAAAATAGCTATCGACGATCTCATTGGTCACGCTCGAACAGTGATGTTTTGTTAGCAACTAATCTTGCTCAAGATCTTTAGCTATTCTTATATTACTGTTTAACGTGCTAGCTAGCTTTACACAGGCTATCCGGTGACATACTTAGCGTCTAAAAATAGTTACATATTTTGCTAAATTTTACATTCATATTTTCAATAAATCAAAAGTTTGCCTAGATATAAAAAAATCGATCTGATAAACGTTTTAAAATGTTATGGACAGTATATACATAATAAATCTCAAGTCAATTTTTAATAAATGTGCAAGCAATTTAAGAACGTAAAAATAGATTGTGAGAAAATGTAATTTTTCTCTATAATGAAACTCTAACTACAGAAATATCAAATATTATACACACACACACATTTATTAATTTTATTCAGAATATACCAGTAGCATATCTGGCTTCCTTTGAATATTTCTGTCTGGCTTTTTATTGAGATTATTGCCTCAATGATTTCTTTGTCTTAACACAATTGTCGGCCTTTTTACTGAGATTACTGCCTCAATGCTTTCTTTGTCTTAACACGATTGTCGGCCTTTTTATTGAGATTATTGCCTCAATGCTTTCTTTGTCTTAACACAATTGTCGGCCTTTTTATTGAGATTATTGCCTCAATGCTTTCTTTGTCTTAACACAATTGTCGGCCTTCTTATTGAGATTATTGCCTCAATGCTTTCTTAGTCTTAACACAATTGTCGGTCTTTTTATTGAGATTATTGCCTCAATGCTTTCTTTATCTTAACACAATTTTCGGCCTTTTTAGAGGTAAGCGCCAGTTGTTTTGGCTTGCTTGCTCCTACCAGTCAACAAAACTGTTTTCTAATGTTCAACCTACAGCTTGCTTGACAAGTATAGAGGTCCTTCACTACATTCTGTTAATCACTTAGAAGGCAGGATTCTATAAGCTTTCTTGAATGAAAGATATACTTTCTCAGGTCCTTCATTACATTCTGCTAATCACTTAGAAGGCAGAATTCCATAAGCTTTCTTGAATGAAAGATATACTTTCTCAGGTCCTTCAATACATTCTGCTAATCAATTATAAGGCAAGATTCCATAAGCTTTCTTGAATGAAAGATATACTTTCGCACTTTACTCCAAATTACTGAATGAAGACTCTCATTTGAGTTTTGGGCAACCTGTTTTCACAGTGACCCAACAGTTTCAGATCTATAAGCCTGTCATATTCTGGTATCAAGTGTTTAAGGCTATGGGTGTGTGAATACATTTTTTATGCCCAGTAGCATATCCATTTCTTAATAAGGTTGTTTCACAAACACATCTTGGCCAGGATGGCAATACTGATGCTGGGGATAATTGTCAGTAGAATAGCAGTGATGAAGACTAGCTATGATAGAATTCTTCATATCAGCAGCAGTTGCATGTTGCCTGAAGACTCGTTAATAAT
This sequence comes from Oreohelix idahoensis, assembly GCA_024509875.1. Lineage (NCBI taxonomy): Eukaryota > Metazoa > Mollusca > Gastropoda > Stylommatophora > Oreohelicidae > Oreohelix > Oreohelix idahoensis. The sequence continues at coordinate 231,045 of JAMPIV010022840.1, forward strand.
AAATATCTAGTTTTCGGATGGCTGCATCAATCAGGTAGCCGCAGCCAAATCCTCCAAGCGACAAATTTTGCTTGCAGCAATCAGTAATAACATTCCGTAGCACAGCATACATTTTTTTCCAACGTGATCTTTGCACTGACATTTCTTTGATAATTTTAACCTCAGGACCATATGGTCATGACAGAAATTTACTACTAAACCATGCTAAGTGATGGTAACAGCAAAGCATTCAAGCAGTTTATTGAAATTAAATCATAAAGAGTAGGCCGTACGGAAGCTGCCGTGTTAGAATTAACAAGACTAAGAAAACCTACCCGATACAAAAATATTTATAGAATGTGTGATTGCTGTATACACACATTGGGATGCTCGCTTATGCTTTGGAGTTCGTGTACTGTACCGGGATTCTCCTTGCGAGCTAAAGGAGGAGATCGGACCACTGATGGAGTTTTCCGTGTACAATGTAGATGGTCCTTAAAACAAAACAAACAAACCTCTTCTACCTTGGAGTGTAGAGGTTAGCCACAGAGAACGCCATGTTAACCTGTTAGCTGTATTTATTTTGGCCTGGTGTCAGTCCAGAACTGGGTCCAACAAGGATTGTATAATGTTGTTCTCCCAGCGAACTATGAGTCGTCCTGGAGATCTGCATCCCTGGCTATGGTTTCCAATACGTGTCGTGATAGCCGTTCTTATCCAATTCTGCAGACGTGACCAAACTGTGGTAACTGGGACTGTTCCACTTGTAACCGGGCTGGTTACTGCACCAATATAATGCGTGTGTGGCCGTGGTCAGTTCAGTTAATTGTGTTGTGTGCAGGTAAATATTTTGACGAGAGCTAATCCTTCAATACGTTTCTGTTTAAGTCATTACAGGCCTTCCGCCTGAGATGTTTATTCTTGACTGAAGTTTATTTTTCTTCCCAGCTTTCGTTCTTACCCGTTTAGGGTTAGAGATAAGCAATATCGTATAATGGTTTGTCGAATAAATCCAACTGTAATGTTCCAAAGAAAACTCAGCAATGTAGAAAAAAAAAATAGTTTATTAACGTCATTGGAACAGCAGTGTTATTGACACAATGGTGAAGTACGTGTTTCTTACGCTTACACAGAATAGTGAGTATCCAAAATGAAAATATATATCCAACATGAAAATGTATCCAACAGAAGAAAATATAAACTTGTCTTGATAATCTCGAAGACGCAGTTCACCTATCTCTAATAATCCTTCTAATAAATCATTTTCATCAATCATGTCCTTTCTCTCACTTCTCGCCTATTTATACAGCCCAATCTTTTTTCCCGCCAATTTTCACACGATGCTTTCTTTTTCACACGGTACAATTATCTACATTTGCACACGTTTTCTCAGCTTTTCGACTTTTTCCACACGTCTCTCTCTCTAACAACGGGAAAAAACCAAAATAGCAACGCTCACTTTCACAAAATGTTCCACTCAAAAACAGTCATTCAATATTATTTTCTGAGACAACTGTACAATACCGCTCACAGCCATGATCAACTGAACTTTTAGCGATCCTACGTTTTGTGCAAAAGCGCATTATCTGCTTTTAACTCTGTCATTCTTATTCTACTTTAGCACGTATAAATGCTAGTGTATGCCAAGCGGTCACACACTCGGGTCTGAACAAACTGTATTACAAAACATCACAGAAAACGGGTCTACGACCAGCGTTATTGTAAATACGCGCAGACATAAATATGACAAAAGAAGAGACACATCAGTTACAGAAAAACACATTCGTAATGAAGTTTCTGTTTTTGGACATATGACTATTTTATTTAGTGACTTTCGTAATTTACAGGTGGGTCCTCCAAACACCAAGAGATGTTTAACCCGACAGCAACTACTTTCATGTCTTCTAAGATACTGTGTTGTTCTAACTTGGATAAGTTGATTCTCTACTTACATGATTTAGAAAGTAGCCCATATTCATTACGGCAACAGTGCTGCATACAAGCAGATTATTTGTTTCTCTAGAACTGGAAGAATGTCCTACTTAACTCTACAAACTCCATGCCAGAAAGTCACAGTTAATATAATAAATAGACGTCAGAATAAATAGCAAAGACTTACGGATCGGAAATATGGGATTTTAAGTACCTGTAGAGCAGGGGTTCCTGGGTCCTGGGATAGAGCCTGGGATATGACTGCCACATGTGGACAGAGAAACATTTCACAGGGTTACGCAGAGTGTTTGTTAAATAACTATGGGGTGGGCCAAACGTCTGGACATTTAAGCAATTGTCTTATATTCATTTTTTCTCTCTTCTAACTTACATAATCATTTTTTTCAGTGCCAATATGGATTCGACGTTATCAGCAAATGAACGCATATAAAGTGTTCTCATGTACGCAAGAGAAGGATCCTCACAAAGAGATGTAGCTGCCGAATTTTCTTTGAATCCAGACTTTTGGGCCACACTGTATACAATCCAACTGAAATATTCCAAAAGTAGTAGTAGTATAAGAGAGAAACAAAGTTGTGGAATGAAGAGAGAGCGACGAGTTCTTAATCTAATCCCGAGCAAGAAAACAAACAAACAAACTGGAGTCTAAAATGATATGAGAGGTGTCTCTTTCAGAAATTGTACCAAGAATAAAAGTGTTTGTTGACTAATTCGTTTGAATGTATTCTGATAATTTTGTTTTTTTAGTTTCTTATGTTAAACAATGTTGTTATGTACCTAACTTTGTTATCTTTATGACACATAAATTAACCTGTTTGTGACATTAGCTATGTTCATTCGTTCCATCTTATCCCTATATCAACGTTATTGTCATATGACTTCATTTCTTGAGATGGCAATTATGTCACATAGTCTATATATTATTGATAAAATTAGGCCTTTGTAACTTGGTTTTAACTTGGTGTTAATTGGTTTAGCAAATCTCTTTTCCCAAGAACTGCGTTCTACAATGATAGTTTGTTCCGTCACATAATGATGAATAGCACTAAAATAAAATATTTTTATATTCTTCTTCTTTGATCCATAACCGCCAACCATCGAAGCAGTCAGTGGCCATCACGCCTGGTGACGTCTTATAGGGCAGCAACAAATTGATTCCACTTTGCTCAGTCGGCAGTCATCCTTCGTACAGTGCCCCAACTCTAGTTCATTCTTTGCATCTCGGCTTATGCAGTTCTCCGCCAAGTTGTTTTTGGTCGGCCTCTCTTTCACTTTCCCTCGGGGGGACATAGCATATCTGTTCTTGTGATGGTATCAGGGTCCCTTCTGAGGACATGGCCAACCAAACTCCAGCGTCTGTGAGTGTCACGTAGAGATTATGATGAATAAATTTTCTCTTGTTCTCTTCTTTTCTTCACCCGTGTCCTCTATTTTATTATCACTCTTTACCTTTCTCCTGTATTTTTCGCATCCATTCGTTTGCAAAAAATATTTTCTTCCCCATTCTCAACTTTACCGTTTTCTTTCTCATACTGGTAAACGCTTTTATGACATAACGTGTCAGAGAGAGAGAGCGTTAAAATGCATTCTATTGCATTAGATGTCAGTGGACGAAACTGTGAATATATTCGTCTGGCCAGACATAGGAGCAGACATATGTCTACAGCATTCCCTGCACCAGACGAAATACACTGTGAATATTCGCTTTCGCCAGACCTATAGGCGACAAATTTGTCTGCATTTTCACCTGCCACAACGAGTTGCATCAGCTGAGCGCTCAGGTGAGGCGCGATAGCCGACATCTCCTCGGCGCAGTTTGAGAAATTTGTCAGGAAATCTCAGCTGACAAGGCACTCACTGTTGGCCTGGTCAGCGTGAGGTGTGAAAACGCACGAGTGTCCGTTCATGGTAGTCTTCTAGTTGATGTAAGGTGTTTTAGACGGAAAGGGGGGATTATTTCGTTTGGCGAAATAAAGTGGAACCATTTGTCTGGTAATAGACATAACCAGAATGTTAAACTTTATTTTCATTCAGTCCTCAAAATTCGCAGTAGACAGGTTGTTCGTGAATAGAATAAGCTGTATAGCGAAGCCCTAGTTTGTTCGGAAATTTACCGAGCTCGAGACTTCAAATAAATATATCAGCGTATAATTCTAAAGTGTGCGATTACCTGTAGTTCTGTGTGTTGATGTGAATATATTATAATAATTATCTAATATTTTGTAAAGTGTTTAAAGTGATAATCGCTTATTTCATATTTCACTAGTTAGATTTGGTGCAGAGTGTTTAATTTATATAGTCTGTATTATTTTCTAGTGACGTGTTTCAGTGGAAAGCAGAATAAATTATAATTTCTAGCTTAAACAACAATGTAGCTATAATGAATTTAATTTAACTGCTAAATAATCAGACGGGAACAATTATTCTAAACTAACTTATAAATGCTAGATGCCTCATGAGTGTTGACGGAATACGCATGTATTCCTAATTCATGAGGATTGATGATTTTTAAATATATAACTTATTGCACGGGAAGATTTAAATGATAGGTCAAGCTGTACGCATGCATTTTAAAAACGTAAGTTATATTGAGTACATAATATGTAACATATTCATATGTGTTTTTTTCTTAATTCAGTGAATACTTGGGTAACCCAAACTTTGACGGCGTTTAGTACAGAGACATACCTGTGAGAAACATAAACATTTTATATCTTTAACCACGGTTTTTTTTTCAAGTACCACCTGTCTGAAATTGTGTGTGCCTTCAGAGATAGACAGAATACCAATCCCACTAACAGGTTTTTTTTAAGACTAAATGTTTAGACTGGGCTTTTGAGGCAGATCATTTTCTCCTCGAACTGTGTATTGAGGCTACTTTGTGGCGAGAATAATTACAGAAATCTAAAACATTAACTTTCCGACAATGTTGACAAAGTGTGTGGTGAACCAAGATTATTTGTTGAGAGAAGTTGTACACCGGTCATCTTCCTAATTAAGGGAAACCTCGTGTTCTGAAATTGTGTGCTCGTTTACGCTTTATTCTTACCTCGTGAGTCAAGTGACACTAACTTTAGTCTGAAATAACTAGCGCATGAAGCAGACGCTCCATGGATCCATTTTTGATGAAAACCAACAAACAAATCTGCAGAGCTGGGATCCGCTTCATTAAACGACAGTAACAGATAAAAAGTGTGTGAGTGTCTCAAAGTTTGCGCCAGACGGCGAACAACAGCACGACTGTAAGTATATCAGGGCCCTGATGAAAGAACCGAGTGAAAGTAGACTGAAGGATGTTCTTTGTTTGAGTCACCCACGTTGTAACTTCCTTTATGCAAGTTATTACTAACAATATTTACCCTTAGAATAAAGCAGAGTATCAAGTCTGCCCATACCTTAAAAGAGGGAAACCATAGACTCAATCATATGTATCTGTAACTCCTTGGGGTTATCACTTTCTTCTAACGGGTCTGTGAGCTATATATCCAGGGGAAGGACCATACAAACGGGTCTATTACTATTGTAGCATTCCTTGATTCGTATGACTATGTGTATATGCTTTTTTGATGTATGTTATATGTTGTGATGCAAGTTTACTATGATAATTAAACTATAGCTACATTTATTTCAGTGTGGTGGTCAGTTCGTTCCCATAATATATATATATAATCCTTGTTATAGTTTTCCCACGTCTGTATGTCTAACTGTCGTTACTTGTCTGTGCGTGCCCATGAGTGGATATATATATATATATATATATATATATATATATATATATATATATATATATATATATATATATATGTGTGTGTGTGTGTGTGTTTAGACTGTCTGACTCCTCTAAAGCTGTCATAGAAGATAGGCAGAGAGAGAGAAGATTTCTCGATCTCAGAGACAGCCTCTATCACAGTCTACCATCTCACTCGTGGAAATCTATTTCTAATACTACCTCTCACTGTGACTATCACTCATTCTAATCTATACAGAAGGGACCAACCCAAGTCTTAATTTCCCTATCAAAAATCTACGACAGAATGGTGGCTTTTATTTCCGGGAATTGAACTCTAGTCCTGATCAAATACGAATATCAGCTCGTTTGCTTGATTAATATTCTGTATTCTGATATAGAGTAAGATTGTGATTGTCTCGTGGAGTTGTGTTATATTTTTTAAAAATAATTTATCCCCTAAACGTATCGATCTGTTTCTGGGCGTACTGACCACACAATTAATAATTGTTTTTATCCACAGCATTTTGAGAATTATACATTTGAGTTACAGTTTGATTTTGTCGGAATATATGTTAATTACTGATTTTGTAATACTAAACGCTGGTAAAGTTTGTGAGTGTATAACATTCACAGGGTTCTGAAGCAGGAAGGTGTTTGAACTAAGTTAAGGAGTGCGTTTCGGACTATTTGCCCAGATTAATTGCCTCCCTTACCCTGTCTTCAGGGGTAAACTTGATAGTGGATTAAAAATTAAGGGATTTTTTTCCTCACCTTAAAATTTTGCAATAATTATTTGGTTTCCACTGTAGTAACTTTTTTTTCAGTGAGTAATCTTAACTACCATTTATTTGGCGTAGTCGTCTGCATTAAGTGCTTTATTGCCGATTAATAGCAGCGATAGTTAGATACTGTAGTATAGGAGGAGGTATCCCAGGCTAGAGTATATCATCTTTTCTTTGGTATTTTCTCGTAAGTTGTAGGAACCAGTGTATTCTTTTCTTATCTCTTTCTCGTCTAAAGTCTCAGCCACGGATTTACTATGGTAGAAAGGGCGAATTTTACGCAACTCCTCAGGGACGAGGCAAGAGAAGAAGGTTTGGAAGGAGAAGAAGCGAAAGCTTTTGTCAGAGACGAACTTGAGAGATATGACGCGGAGAGGAAAGCAGCTGAAACTAAAAAGAAAAAGAAGAAGCTAAGAGGAAGGAAGAAGCAGACAGTCTATTACAGCAGAAGAAGTTTGAGGAAGAAATGGAAATTTGCAGGATGCAGCATGAGGAAAGAGAAAATGAGCAACGACGACAGCATGAGCTGTCGCTTAAGACTCTAGAGTTCCAAAGCCGTGGTGCTGTCTCTACCTCCAGCAATGGAGAGTCTTCTCCTCATTTCTCCTTAACTGATCGTTCAAATACTCAATCTACTCATCTCACCGCTATGTCTTTCGCACTAGAATCTTTCCCTTGTCCTAATGAGAAGATTGACACGTATCTAGAAAAAATTGAGATAATTGAAACTCTATACGGTTTAGAGAGGTCGCGTTGGAATATGAAGTTTTCTCAGGCTTTGAAAAGCAGTGCGTATGATGTTTACGCCAAACTGGAGAGCAGCTAACAAGACAATTACGACGTCTTGAAGAAAGCGTTACTGGAGCGCTTTGAAATGAATGCTCGCAAATTTTTGCAACTGTTTCGCAACAGCAGGAAGGAGAGCTCTGAAACTTGTTCAGCAGTTCTCGTCTCGTTTGAAGAGATACTTGACTAAGTGCTTAGAGCTCTCGCAGCTCCCCTCTACCTATGAAGGTCAGGATGAATTTGTTTTAACAGAACAAATAAAGAACACTTTGTCTGCTGATACCCGGAGATTTCTAGCTGAGCAGGGTGCAGAAAAGCTCGAAACATCTTATAAAAGTCTCAGCGATATCACAATGCACTGGCTGAACTACCGGCCACAAAACGGAAACCGACAGAGAAGCATTTTCGAAAGAATAATCTAGACCAATCTTCTCATGCTTCTAATCAGAATAACCACAGAGAAACTGGACCTCAAAATCCCCCTCCTGGAAATGCCAAGTTCTACAAAAACAAGTACCCCAACCACAGTAAACAGTCTGATCAACCCGACCGCCCTTCATGGCAGCGCAGCCAAAAAGGACAAGGTGGCAAAGGAAGAACTCCTGAGCATGGGACTAATGATCAGAGTGAGCACACCGAGCCTAAACGCATCGGATGCTTACTAACAGTCTCGCAAGGCGGAATTATTGACAGTGATTCCCAACCTGTTGGGGATACACCCTCTACCCGAGGTACTGTTATTTTGAACGGTTCTCAAACTTCTCGTTTATTTGACACGGGGCTTTCGTATGATTGCATTGTTGCCAGAAACCTAGTTAAACCCGGTAAAGAGACAGCAGAGACCGTCCAATTTTGTGGAATTCGTAGGAGTGATACACCTACAGCGCTTCCCATAGCACTGTTGGAGATCCACTCTGTTTTTGTCAGAGGCGTGATCAAAGCGGCTGTTATGGATGACTCCATCTACCCAGTCATACTTGGCGGTAGATACGTGTGTATTGGGAAACCGGAAGAGCCGATTGTGGCAGCAGTAACTACAAGAGGGCAAACCAAGAAGGAACGGGAGCCTGCGCCTAATTTGTTACCTTTGGAACTTAAAGAAGCGCAACAAAAGGACCCTACTTTGGCACCCTGCTTTAGGAAACTGCCCATGGCTAAGGAACCCAGACAGCACGGGGACATTTTTTCTAAGGATGGCGTACTTTATCGCAGAACGGGCAAGCCTGACCAAGGTTACAATCAGCTCCTAGTACCGAAACAGTACATAAGCCAAATCCTAGAAATGGGGCACTCTCTTCCCTTCAGCGGACATATGGGACAGAACGCCACAAACCAACAGATAACCACTCATTATTGGTGGCCAGGAGTAAACACTGATATTATCAGGTATGTCAAATCCTGTGCCCAGTGCCAACGTGTACCACCCAAGCAACGGACACCCCCAGTCTCGTTGGGTGAAATGCCAATAGTGGGAACACCATTCGAACGGGTTGTGATCGACATTTTAGGACCCTTAGAAAGGACTAAAAGAAGGAACAGGTTTATCCTGACCTTAGTCGATACATGCACTTTATAGGCAGAAGCTATCCCGCTAACATGCGCAGATGCCAAGCATGTCACAGAAGCCCTCGTGCAGATTTTCACTCGGTTGAGATTCCCTCAGCAAGTGTTGACGGATAACGGATCCCCATACCGAAACCTGTTGATGGATGAGATCGTGAAGATCTTGAGGACCCAACACATCTACACAAAGCCATATACTCTTGCCGGAAATGGGCTCGAGGAACGTGTTAACGGAAACCTCAACATGATGCTAAGTAAACTGGCGCAAGTGAAACCTGACGATTGGGATCTTTGTATTCCTGCAGCATTATTTGGCTACAGAGAATCTCCTCATACGTCCAGAGGATTTCCGCCAGCTACGCTTTTATTCGGCAGACCCATTAAGGGCCCGCTTGAAGCCTTACCTTGGTCGCTGACAGACTAGAAGGCTGATGAGACAGTTGTCTCAGCAAGTAAATATGTGTCGGAGTTAAAGGAAAGGTTGAAACTAGGATGGGACCTAGCAACGACTAACTTTAATCGAGCAAGCACAAAGCACGCTGACCGATACAGGAAAGTCGCGAAAGAGAGAGAACTGGAAGCAGGAGAGAAAGTTTTGGTGTTACTCCCTACCGGAAACAACCAACTGAGGATCGGATGGCAAGGGCCGTTTACCGTCCTGAAAAAGATTTCTAAGGCTAACTACCAGATCTCTATTCAAGGAAAGGAAAAAGGTTTCCATTTAAATCTGTTAAAGAGATACTTGGAAAGACCGGTGCCAACCTCCGACCATCTCCTGACGATCGCCAAAACTGACGAAGAGGACGATAGTGGCAGGGAAATTCCACTGCACACACACGAAATCTTTCAAAAATGTCAGTGGCGGCGACGCTCTTTCAAGCGCGCATGGGAGACATTCCAGAGAAAGGAAACTTTAGGGACTAGACTTGAGTAGGAATTGGAGAGATGGAGGGGGGAGATGAGAGGGAAGAGGACAGACACCCTGAAGCTACGGATATAGGAAATTTATTTCCATAACGTAGACATGGAATGATTCCATATCTTAAAGGGGGGACGTTCTGTCACGTAGAGATTATGATAAATACATTTTCTATTGTTCTCTTCTTTTCTTCACCCGTGTCCTCTATTTTATTATCACTCTTTACCTTTTTCCTGTATTTTTCGCATCCATTCGTTTGCGAAAAAATATTTTCTTCCCCATTCTCAACTTTACGGTTTTCTTTCTGTCTGGTAATAGATATAACCAGAATGTTAAACTTTATTTTCATTCAGTCCTCAAAATTCGCAGTAGACAGGTTGTTCGTGAATAGAATAAGCTGTATAGCGAAGCCCTAGTTTGTTCGGAAATTTACCGAGCTCGAGACTTCAAATAAATATATCAGCGTATAATTCTAAAGTGTGCGATTACCTGTAGTTCTGTGTGTTGAGGTGTATATATTATAATAATTATCGAATATTTTGTGAAGTGTTTAAAGTGATAATCGCTTATTTCATATTTCACTAGTTAGATTTGGTGCAGAGTGTTTAATTTATATAGGCTGTATTATTTTCTAGTGACGTGTTTCAGTGGAAAGCAGAATAAATTATAATTTCTAGCTTAAACAACAATGTAGCTATAATGAATTTAATTTAACTGCTTAATAATCAGACGGGAACAATTATTCTAAACTAACTTATAAATGCTAGATGCCTCATGAGTGTTGACGGAATACGCATGTATTCCTAATTCATGAGGATTGATGATTTTTAAATATATAACTTATTGCCCGGGAAGTTTTAAATGATAAGTCAAGCTGTACGCATGCAGTTTAAAAACGTAAGTTATATTGAGTACATAATATGTAACATATTCATATGCGTTTTTTTCTTAATTCAGTGAATACTGAGGTAACCCAAACTTTGCCGGCGTTTAGTACAGAGACATCATCATCATCATTCATTCTCCCTTGGCCATTGACTGAATGACAAAGCAGTCTCTGGCCATCACACCTTGCGGCGTCACAGGGCAACAAGAAATTATCCATTGTTCCGTTACACCTAACGGCGTTTATTGGTCCAACAGATTATTAATTGTTGTTTCTTTGATCATTGACAAGCAAGCGGATGATCAGTCCGCTGTGCCCCGAACTTGCCCTCGTGTGTACTCTACGTTCGTCGCTATAAAACCATTTCACCATGCCAGCCAGACGTCCGTCCAGCCAAAATTTTATTCGGGACCGAAGGTCCGCGAAAAAGGACAGTCTGTTACAGGCACAGCTCTCATTCGCTGCCTCCACTGTGCTGGGAGGACCCGGCGACCGGGACCACACACAGCCTGGGTAGGACAAAGATCGCCTTTAAGGTTTAATCCATTCATGCGCGTCACTAATTAGATGACGAGGCATTTGGCTACTTTAAGAGAGTCATAGTTACTCCCGTCGTTTACCCGCGCTTGGTTGAATTTCTTCACTTTGACATTCAGAGCACTGGGCAGAAATCACATTGCGTCAACACCGGGTGACGGCCGTCGCAATGCTTTGTTTCAATTAGACAGTCGGATTCCCCTGGTCCGTACCAGTTCTGAGTTGGCTGTTGAATGCCAGCCGACGCGGACGCCGCCCGAGGGCGACGCCGCATAGCTGGGGCTGTCCACGGGAAGGTTGCAGCCACGTTCCGAGCTCGGCCGGCCCGCCGGCTAGCGGCGGCGGCCTCGCCCAGCCCGGGCCCATACCAGTCCCGCTTCGTACCCCGGCCCGACTGACCCAGCCCTCAGAGCCAATCCTTTTCCCGAAGTTACGGATCCAATTTGCCGACTTCCCTTACCTACATTGTTCTATCGACTAGAGGCTGTGCACCTCGGAGACCTGCTGCGGATATGGGTACGGCCTGGCACGAAATTCACACCGTCTCCGTGGGGTTTTCAAGGGCCGACGGGAGCGCACCGGACACCGCGGCCGTCGCAATGCTTTGCTCGTTTAAGCCTAATTCTTACCTCGTGAATCAAGTGACACTAACTTTAATCTGAAATAACTATCGCATGAAGCAGACGCTCCCCGGATCCATTTTTGATGAAAACCAACAAACACATATGCAGTGCTGGGATCTGCTTCATTAAACGACAGTAACAGATAAAAAGGTTGTGAGTGTCCCAAAGTTTGCGCCAGACGGCGAACAACAGCACGACTGTAAGTATATCAGGGCCCTAATGAAAGAACCGAGTGAAAGTAGACTGAAGGATGTTCTTTGTTTGAGTCACCCAAGTTGTAACTTCCTTTATGCAAGTTATTGCTAACAATATTTACCCTTAGAATAAAGCAGAGTATCAAGTCTGTCTGTACCTTAAAGGGTGGAACCATAGACTCAATCATATGTATCTGTAACTCCTTGGGGTTATCACTTTCTTCTAACGGGACTGTGAGATATATATCCAGGGGAAGGACCATACAAACGGGTCTATCACTATTGTAGAATTCCTTGATTCTTATGACTATGTGTATATGCTTTTTTGATGTATGTTATATGTTGTGATGTAAGTTTACTATGATAATTAAACTATACCTACATTTATTTCAGTGTGGTGGTCAGTTCGTTCCCGTAATATATATATAATCCTTGTTATTGTTTTCCCACGTCTGTGTGTCTAACGGTCGTCACTTGTCTGTGCGTGCCCGTGAGTGGATAGAGATATATAAATATAAATATATATATATATATATATATATATATATATATATATATATATATATATATATATATATATATATATATATATATGTTTAGACTGTCTGACTCCTCTAAAGCTGTCGTAGAAGATAGGCAGAGAGAGAGAAGATTTCTCGATCTCAGAGACAGCCTCTATCACAGTCTACCATCTCACTCGTGGAAATCTATTTCTATTACTACCTCTCACTGTGACTATCACTCATTCTAACCTATTCAGAAGGGACCAACTCAAGTCTTAATTTCCCTATCAAAAATCTACGACAGTGAGCTATGATGGTGTGCATGTCCTCCTGGTTACTCCGAATAAGTAGTTTTTGGTTGCTGATGGTGTTTGGCCAAAAGATTCGGAGAATTTTCCTTAGGCTGATTGTGTGTCCTCCTCCCAGGAGGACAGTTTCGATACTTCCTTCTCTGTAACTCTCCAGCATTCCGCACCATAGAGAAGCATAGAAAGTACACAGCTCTCATACAGTCTTAATTTGGTGTTTGTGCTGTACTGGGAAGACTTCCAAATGTTGTTGAGACTAGCAAACGCTGTTCACCCTTGTTTCATTCTGTTGTTAATGTCCTTGCTTGTTCCGCGCTCAGGTGTTCGTTTCAGCCTAGGAAATCTCTATCCTTTTTAATAAGGAAAGCCGCTGTCTGAGGAAACTGAAGGAAACACCGACGGCAAAGTGGGAACTTATTAAATTAGCCACACAATAGAAGCATGTAACAGGCCGATTCAAGTCTCTTTTATTCATCTGAGCAAAAAAGTCTGTGAGCCAGGATTTGTGTAAGTTGTCATTTTACATTCTATATTTTATTACTAGCACGTGAACTAACATATTTATGTATATTACCATGTGGATTTTAATGTGAAAATTTCTAGTGGATGTTCCGGTCATTTGAGGCTGGCAACCTCAGCATATATAATGATGATTCATAAACCACAACTGCCAAGGGCTGGTGATTGCTTTATTGCTAGTTTCGTAAAGAGAACTAAAAGCATAAAGTAGTCCCACGTTCCATGAGGAGGAGGGAGGAACAGATGAAGAAATGATGTACATTCTAATTATAATTCTTCCAGTTTCAAACCAGTGTAAATGTCGATGTTATCATACACACTTTAAAATTAATGGACGTTTCAAACTTTTCAAATCGGTGTAAACATAAATGACAACATATTAAATTTATATTGTGAAAAGTTTTCAATCAGTGGAGATGTAAATGTAAACAGACTATCTGTATTATTAACCTTCTCATGGAGCCGCACTAGCGTAGTGGTTACAACACCGCTCTGGCGACCGGGTGATTCAGGATCAAACCCGGGCGACGGCATTTGAGGATTTTTCGTCGACCGGGAATTGGACTGGATTAACTCGAGACCTGGCGAGAACATTTGAAGGAGTGTCGTCGATAAGGGATTTGCGGCTCCTGAGCCGACCCAGCTCTAATGGGTACCTCCGAAATCGGCGAGTATCTGCCTGAATGGCGAGGGACACCTGTCTCTGTACAAGAAAAGGGATACTCACGTAAAAATCAATGTCAGGTTAGACATTAATAATAACCTGAGATTTTGCCTCGAGTATTAGCGGGCGTACGAAAGGGAAAAAAAAACCTTCTCATTTAAATGTAAAGCTATCCAGATTAAAAGTAAAGAAATTTTTATCCCGAGGGATTAAATTTAATTTTCATCTACGGTAAATTCTGAGATAAATTGGTTGGTAGAATAGAAGGAAAAGGGAGATAAGTATGTGCCGGGAAACGCAATACTCAAAAGAGCGTTTTGTTTCTATTCTTTATCATAGTTATTGGTGGTACCAGCATAAAGTATTATTTCTAGAACAAGAAGGCACCTGTGGCCTACGCTTTAAAACGAACAACCAACTTCCGTAGACTCTCCTAGACATTTATGGGAAACGGGCTACACCCTGCAACCTTGACCAGCGACGAGTGTGAGCAGTGTAAAAACAACCCATCAGCGAGAGCACAAACCACTATTGGCAGCTGAGTGCAAAATGTACGCTGCCAATGTAAATTTTGTTCCATCATCCGTACTATAAATCAATGATGAATCTTTTCTTCTGAAGTACTCAATTATTTTCAAACTGTTAAAACGTAAGTGATTATTAAATTTTGTTATTTGCAAATTTTACAAGTTTAACTTCGATTTAATCATTTTAAAGTTACAGCATGTTTGTCTTAGTTAATTTACTACAGAAATATACCAGAATAATAGAATTCCACTCAGTAAATTAAAGGTGGGGGCTTGAACGAGCTGAAATTAATAAGTGCTTAACTTCTTCAGAAAAGTTGTTGGCAAATTCTACAATTAACGTGCTCAGCCAAACGCAGCATTGTTTTCGCTTATATGAATATCTTGTGAAAGCTCCTTTGTGGTAGAAGCGTCAATAACCTTCTATCTACATATCTACCAAGAGTAATATTGTGCCAAGGAAGACACCTTTGAAGCCCATATTAGATACTTTTGAGTTTTGGCCACTGTTGGACCACTACTGCAAAGCTGGGGAGGCAATACCGTCACATAAACTTTACTAAGACCAACCTAATAACAATGAACGCCACACAATGTTGTAAGTGCTAAAAAGCGCACTTCATCAATCTCTTGAACATACTGTATTACAAAACAACGCAGACAAATGGGTCCGCGGTCACTGCTCTAATTAATACACGCCTTTAAAAATTTACATCTCCACTTATTGAAAAGTGTTCACAATATAAATTTAATATGTATTCATTTATGTTTACACTGAATTGAAAAGTTTTAAACTTCCATTAATTTTAAAGTGTACATGATAACATCGACATTTACACTGATTTGAAACTGGAAGAATTGTAATTAGAATGTACATCATTTCTTCATCTTTTCCTCCCTGCTCCGCATGGAACTTGGGACTATTTTATGCTTTTGGTTCTCTTTACGAAACTAGCAATAACGCAATCAACAGCCCTTGGCAGCTGGGGTCCATGAATCATCATTATATATCAATATAAATTTAATAATTGAGATACTTACATACTCATGACGAAATACCAGTACAGTTTATGATAGGAAACTCTTTACAGAGCGATACAACAGGAAGCAATCTGATCATCAGAAGCAGTCCCCCCGTCCGACAAGTGTTTCAGCCCTACATACTCCTTATCACTCTAAGGGGGGCGGGCCCACTTGGGTCATGACTCCCAAGCGTCTCAGCCTCCTGTTGTCGCGTATCGAAAATGAACCCATTTCACTTATGGTAGCAACTTTAATCCACAACTCCGCCAGCCGTGGAGGCAATTGGGAAAGTAACAAAAAAAAGACAAATTATTCCGTTCGCTCCGTAGCACATCACAACTACGGACACACACTGAGTCACCTGCGCGATGCGGAAGAGACTTGACACTGCGCGCTCGCCGCTGAAATTCTTCCTGACACCCCTATAGAATTTGAGCGGCGAGCGCGCAGTGTCAAGTTTATACATATGTCACTTGTTCCCCACTGGTGAAAGTGTAGTGCTTTGTGCCAATGGAAAATATTTTACTAATAATAAATACTACATTTATTGAAATATGTTTTTCCACATTACATAAACATCAACTTAGTTTTTAAGTAAAAAAAAAAATTCTTTACTTAATTTAGGAAACCTGTTTATTCATAAAATATTCAATATTGTCTGCTTGTGTTAACGTTTTAATGAATGTTACACACGATGAATATAATAGAGTTGTGAACACTTATGTTTTCTGAAACTACTGACGTCCAATAATTTAGTTAAATCAACAAAGTCACAATACTAAGAGAAAATGGTTTCATTCAAGGCTGCATTTATTACTTTAATCACGATATTGATCTGAAGAGCCTATTTTCTTGAGTAAGTCTTCATTTCTAGAGTTTCATTGTACAACTTCAGAATTAATCTCTGGACAGACAAGACTGACAGGCGGTTTCTTTCCTTCGACAATGAGCATTTATTAGAGAACACTCTTTCAACGTTAGCATTGTGCCCAGGGATGATGAAGAAAATCTGTCCTATCTAAACCACCAAAATTAACATCAGCATTGTCACCTGGAAGTACAAAACATTTTGAGGAGAGATTATACTTTCCCATAGTTTTGGTGACGTCATTAAATACGGTCAGAAGGTAAGAACACGCGCTATTAGAATACATAACCATTGCTGTAAAAGGCCACGGGTAATATTAGTTATACATCAGTCACGTGATCCATTATTACCAAAGATATAAGACAATTTCTCTCAACAAAGTTTAATAATTTTTTTTCTTCGAATTTATTTTTGCCATCTGTCATTTTCACCATTGTATTACCGGGGCCCGAAAGGGGAGCAAAGAATAGTTACACTGTTCCCTGCCACGCAATTCGTAGAAAGCTACTAAGGAGGGTTGGGCATAGAGCTGTTGACCCCATCCTGTAAAAAATTTAAACCTCAAAAAACTTCAACAAATATGGACAAGTCAATTAAGGAAAACAAAACACAGCCATCCAAGACAGGGGAAGGTCCTCTCGCAGGGAGGCGTATGATGCAACACAGAGAAAGCCGAAAGGAGTCTGTGTTGCTGACTAACCTTCTTTCTTCTAGGAGAACTTCCAGATTTGGCACCTGGAATGTTCGGACATTAAACGAACAAGGGACAGTGGCACAAGTAGCAGCAGAAATGAGGGAATATAAAATCGGCGTTCTGGGAATGTGTGAAACAAAGTGGAAGGGGGTAGACAAGAAGAAACTCATCACAGGTGAATTGGTGCTGTCCTCAGGACATGAAGACGAAAGCTCACACCACAGTGAAGGTGTAGCTCTTATGTTATCTAAAGAGGCACAGAAAGCACTCATTGAATGGGAAGCTGTTGGACCCAGAATAATAACAGCTACTTTTAAAACAGCTAAAACGAAAATACATGTAAATGTCATCCAATGTTATGCACCAAATAATGACAAAGAAGAGTCCGTGATTAAGAGAAGAGACATCACAATTTTGATGGGTGACATGAATGCAAAGATAGGTACAGTCAACACCAGATTTGAAGAAGTCATGGAAAAACATGGGCTAGGAATAATGAATGAAAATGGGGAACTATTCTCAAACTTATGTGCTTCAAATCAACTGGCTATAGGAGGAAGCATGTTTCCACATAAGAGAATACACAAGGCAACAT
This sequence comes from Oreohelix idahoensis, assembly GCA_024509875.1. Classification (NCBI taxonomy): domain Eukaryota; kingdom Metazoa; phylum Mollusca; class Gastropoda; order Stylommatophora; family Oreohelicidae; genus Oreohelix; species Oreohelix idahoensis. The sequence goes on from JAMPIV010022840.1 coordinate 248,698, forward strand.
GGATATCACCAGACCACAGAAACGAAAATCAGATTGATCATATATGCATAAACAAGAAGTTTAGATTATCATTGCAGGATGTAAAGTTATATAGAGGAGCAGATGTGGCATCAGATCACCACCTTCTGATAGCCAAAGTAAAAATGAAACTCAAAAGATATGCAACAACGAAAATTATAGACAAAAATTTAATGTAGGACATCTAAGAGATCAAGAAACAAGAGACACATTTGCGGTCACAGTATCCAACAAATTCCAAGTGCTCAAACAGCTGGAAGATGTAGAGAATACAGAAGACTATTGGCAGCAGGTCAAAACTGTACGGAAAGAGATATGAAGAAATACTGGTGAAAAGGGAACTACAACATAAAGCATGGATAACAACAGAAAAAATCAATAAGATACAATTCAGAAAAAACAAGAAAGCAGATTAAAGCACAAGCAAAACCGAAAGTTCCAAAGCCAAGGCTCAAGAAGTGTACACAGAAGCAAACAAAGAAGTAAAAAGAAGTATCAAAAGAGACAACAGGAAGTATATTGAGAAGTTGGCAAGAGAGGCAGAAGATGCTGCAGCCAAATGAAATATGAGAGAACTGTATAGCAGCACAAAGAAGCTAACAGGGAAATACAAGCAAACAAGTTACCTCACAAAAGACAAGAATGGAAAACTGCTCAGCAATATACAATAGCAAATGAAGAGGTGGACATAACATTTTGAGGACCTACTCAAAGACCAGCTCCACAAAACCCCCCGGACATCCAGCCAGCAGAAGAAGAGTTACAAATTAACGGTGAAAGACCAACGAAGGAAAAATCTAGGCTCCTAACGCACGTATGATGCGTGGATATATACCTAACAAATTAGCTCAACGCATGGAGCGACACTGAGATCATATCTCAGATCCTTAGAGAAAAAATTTATCTAAGTATACGCTGATATATTCCAGGAAGGTGCCACCAACACACGCCACAATGATGGCAACAACATAATGACAATCAAATTATACTCATACCAATATATGAAATTAAATATATTATGTGTTATCATACAATGTGTTGCAAATAGCGGTGTAATTTACTAATATACCGCACTATATTATTACATTATATAAAGTAACAGTAATTAATAAGTAATACATGTGTTGCTCTTCGGTGACACAAAACATTCAATAGAAGAAGATGTGGACATCATCCGCTCCCAATGTAGGACAGGACTTGATATCCTCAAAGTTCCACAATGGACATAAACTCGCAGACTTCAATGATGTGCTGCGAAAATATCAATAACACAAATCTTAAAGACAACTGGTAAATTTCTTAATACAATCCTGAAAATAATTTATTTAAATGTGGCCGAGTGATCTTTTGGCCCGTATATCACTAACTAAGCCTTCTTAGATAATTACATGGTACAATGTTATAAATTTCCCTCAAAAAAAAAAAAAATGAGACAAAATCTACTAACATGTCATTATAACATTGGACTGTATATCAGGAAATATATATATATGACAGAAGAATCATGTGGAATCGTGTGGACATCTGGACAGAATGTCTGCCATTACATTATCCGAACCACGGATAGCTCGAACCGAGAAATGAAATGGTTGAAGAGCTATGGCATAACGAGTGGACCTCGAGCTCTTCAAGTTTTTGCTCTGAATAGCAGTAAGCGCTTTCTGGTCGGTTTCCACAATGAAATGTGCGCCTAGAAGAAATCTTTGTAACTTCAGAATAGACCATACCATAGCCAATAACTCACGGTCTAAAACCGAGTAATTCTTTTCTGCAGCGTTTAATTTCCTAGAGATATACATCACCGGATGCAAAGTATCAGAATACTCCTGCATTAGTGCTGCCCCAATCCCTATTGACGAGGCGTCACTTCGAAGAACAAAAGTCTTCTCAATAGTAGGTAACTTAAGAATAGGTGGAGATGAAAATAGGGCTTTAACCTGGTCCAATGAGGATTGACATTCTTTAGACCAGCGGATCAGATTAGGCGACCCTTTCTTCAATAAAGTAGAAAGCGGTGCCATAATGGAGGACAGATTCGGAATGAATCGTCCGTAGAATTGAATCAAACCTAATAGACTCCTTACTTGTTTCTTCGTCTTAGGGACCGAAATGTTAAGTATTTTTGAAACATTGTGGTCCTCTGTCTTTAAAAGACCATGACCAACCCGATGACCTAGGAAAGAAATCTCGCTAAATCCTATAAAGGCTTTAGAGGGTTTTGCAGTCAAGTTATACTCGCGAAGAGTAGACAGTAATTCGTATAAACCCAAATAATGATCTTCCCAAGAATCACTGAATAGACAGATATCATCTAGGTATGCTATGACATCTGTACGATATGCGAGAATTCGCCGCATCATGCGTACGAATGTAGCAGGGGCGTTCATAAGACCAAAAGGCATGAAATTCCATTGGAATAAACCCCTAGGTGTAGAAAAAGCTGTAAAAGGTTTGGCACGTTCAGTTAGCGGGACTTGCCAATAACCTTTAGACAAATCTAGTTTGGTAAAGAATCTAGAATTAGAAAGTTTATTGAGTAGCTCTTCTAATGAAGGCATAGGTTCAGCATCGAACTTCGTAACTTGGTTCAATTTGCGATAATCTACGCAAATGCGAATGTTATTATCCTTCTTTCGAACAATAACCATAGACGAAGAGTATGCTGAAGTGGATGGTTCAATGATTTCCAAACGTATCATTTCATCCAACTCTTTTTCGACTTGAGACTGGAAATGAATAGGTATTGGATATGGTCTGACTCTGATAGGATTGTGATCAGTTAGCACAATGTCATGTTCTATGACATGTGTGTGTCCCGGGATGTCTGTAAGAACATCCTGAAATGTTTGCAACATCGAAGAAACTTGTCGATGTTCCTCAGCGGAAAGATTTGGAGAAACGGTCACGTTTTTCCAAGATTCCGTAGAATAAAGTGGGACCATAGAAAGAGGAAGATTGACATCAGAAAAAGTAGTTTCCTCATCCTGTATAACTGACAGAGATGAGTACTGACCATGAGTTGCTTGTGAATTGTCCGTAGCCTGGAAAATAGGCTGCAAATAGTCAGGTCTTTCATAAAATTCTGTGAGCATATTTATGTGGAAAGTTTTATGCTTTCCATCAATATCGACAACATAGTCGACATCAGAAATTTTGGAGACTATTGCATATGGACCTTTCCATGCAATTAGAAGTCTGTTCTCCCTTGAAGGAAGTAGAACGAGAGCTTTGTCACCTGGACAAAGTTGTCGTAGACATCTATTCTTATTTGCAAACTGCCTTGCCTTTTCTTTAGCAAATTCTGAAGACGAAGTTGCTAGTTTGCATGCCTCGATGATCTTTTGCCTAAGAGCAATGACGTACTCATAAGAAGATTGAGTCTCATCGCTAATATTATCGGCAGTGATTAGATCGTGAAGTAAAGACATAGGGCCGCGCGGTTGCGCGCCAAAGACAAGTTCAAAAGGGGAAAACCCCGTATGTTCATTGGGGACCTCTCTATACGCAAAGAGAGCCGCGGGTAAGACCCTGTCCCAATCCTGAGGATGATCCTCAGTTATTTTACCAAGTAAAGTTTTCAGAGTCCTATTTAAACGTTCGACCAACCCATTAGACATTGGGTGATAGATACTGCTGAGAGACCTTTTAATGTGTAGCATAGACATTACCTGTGACATAGTGTCTGATATAAGTTGAGTGCCATGGTCTGACAATATTTCTCCGGGAAAACCCAAGCGAGAAAATATCAGCCAAAGAGCGTCTGCGATATCAGCAGTTGAGATGCTCTTGAGAGGTATTGCCTCTGGCCAACGTGTGCACATATCGACACATGTAAGGATAAATTGATGTCCTCTAGCCGACTTAATTCTAAAAGGACCGATAATATCTATTGCCATTTTTTGAAAAGGGCGAATAGGAATGTCAGCAGCCTGGATAGGCGCAGCATGTCGTGGTCCTTTAGATTTGACCTCCTGACATACTTTGCAAGAGCGACAGTACATTCGTATGTCCTTGCTCACAAATGGCCAAAAGAAAGCCGCAAGAACCCTCGACTTTGTACGGGAAAAACCCATATGTCCAGCACATTGCGAGTCATGAGCATGTTGCAATATTTGCAATCTCATGCTCTTAGGCACAAGAATTTGTGAATGAGTGGACGTAGTCGAGTCTTGTACCATACGTACAAGTACGCCGTTCTTCATAGAAATCCAAGATTTCCTATTAGTGTTCTGATTAGGATCACCTTTTTTTGCTAGAATGAAGAATTTTTGTAAAGAAGGATCTTCTTCTTGCAATTTGATAAATGAGTCACGTGTAATAGTCAAGTGACTATCTTGGTCATTTACTTCATCATTATTAGTTAATGAAGTTTGAGGTGGATCCAGAGCATGTGCTCTTGTGACCACCGCATTGGTAGCTTCAATGTTTTGCTCTTCCCAAACAGCAATCTGCTGTGGGGTACATTCCCTAACTCCGTGAATACGACCAATAATAAGGTCCGCAATAGGGTTTGGAAGTAGACACGCGTGGACCTCTCCCGTGAAGAAAGGAGTAGCAATGTGTATTATAGCAGTAGGATACTTTTCTAACGTGCCACCAAATGTGACACATTTGATGACTTTTCCTGTAGCACAGGATGGATCTACAAGAGATTGCCTAACGCCGACAGTAGTACATCCAGAATCAAACAACACTGAGACTGGATTACTATTTACTAGCCCCTTATGTAATATAAGAGAACCTCTCCCATCATGAGCAACATTAGCAGGAAGAGCGGGCAAAGGATGACCACAGCTTAGAGTACTAATGGTTTTCGGATCAAATAAAGTACTGCATTGGATACATTTATTTGCCCTACCAAAATCAAAAGATGAGCATCCGATAGCATTATGGTCTTTATCATTATTAACCTGTTTATCTGCTCCCTGAGATTCTTGTTGAACAGAATTTGTCTGTTGATATCTTTTTCTCTTATGTTGCGATCTACCGCGACCATTATTGCCTCTGCAATTATCATTAAAGTCCCTACTGTAATTTTATCCTGGTTTGAGTTCCAGTTTCCATAACTGTCATTACTATCTCTATGCTGTTGAGAACCTCTATTATCTTGGTATTGAGGTCTCTGCATAAAATATTTTCCTCTATACCGATTACCTTTGTGAAAATTTCTAAAGTTAACCGGAGTAGAATAACGTGTAGTATTAGGTTGTCTCCAGTTCTGGGAAGAAGAATCACCCTGGAATTGATCACTATGGTTCTGGGCATAATTACGATTACTCTTTTTATTGAAATTTTTCTGGCTACCCTGAAATTTACGCATAAAATTTGGGCCATAAGGTGCTGCCGAAGCAACTGGCAGACCTTCTTTCACCTTAGAGTTACTAATGGTTATGTGCGGATGCGCAGTAACATACTGGCTACAGTATTCTTCCATTTCTTTTATGTTTTTAGGCTTACGCTCATGAAGAAAAGATAGAAAAGCTTCATTAACAGAAGACATAACCTTATCTCTAAGTAGTAAATCCATAAGAGCTTCAAATGTATTTTCTGTCTTAGACAACTCAACCCATCGTAAAAAAGTAAGACGGATGCCTGAGATGAATTCAGAGAATTCAACTCCAGTTTCTGGTAACATGGTTTTAAATTTAAGACGATATCCGTCCTCGTTAAGTTGGTACTTCTTTAACAATGCCGCCCTGACAACCTCATAGTTGTTTTTGTCAGGCACATCTACCATACTCAACAAAGTCAAAGCATCACCTCTAAGTATCTTGGACAGATGATACACATATAATGTTTTATCTATATTATGTACATTACATGCACTTTCAAATCTATCTAGATAAAATGTTATATCATCGATTGAGGGATTAAATGCTGGTAGATTAAGCTTGAAATCCTTAGCATTAGTCTTATTTGACACCTTATTTGCCTCATTAGCATTACCAGTGTTCAATAACTTTAACTTCTCTAACTCTAAAGCTAAGACTTTTTCATCATGTTCCATTTTTGCTTTTCTCTCATCAGCCTCTCTTTGTAACCTTCTTTCTTCAGCCTCAGCCTGTAACTTTCTTTCTTCAGCCTGGGCCTGTAACTTTTTTCCTTCAGCCTCTATTTCAAGTCTCTTATTTTCAGCTTCTTTTTCAAGTCTCTTATTTTCAGCTTCAGCCTGGGCCTGTAACTTTTTCCCTTCAGCTTCTTTTTCAAGTCTCTTATTTTCAGCTTCTCTCTTTTTTGTTTTTCCATTTCCATTTGAAATCTTTTTTCCTCCACCTGCATCTGCAGTTTCTTTTGTTCTATTTCAGCCTCTATTCTCTTTTGTTCAGTTTGTTCTTTCATTTTCTTTTCTTCCGACTTCAATGCCTTGGCATATTGAACAGTCGCAAATTCTTCTAATTTATCACCTGTCTTCCCAAGGGCTTTACCCTGCTCAATAAAGTACTCAAATGTAGACATGATGTCCAAAATGTGAGTACAGAACCTGAAATAATTAATTATCTTATTTCAATGTTAAATAGCAACAAGACTTAATAAAGTGCTTGCATAATCTCTATGTTGAACCCAATCTCTGTGGGAAACAGGAGTTGACACCAACTTGTATTATCAAATGTATAATAATATCACAAGTCACCTCTTAATTAACAGTGCACTACCCAAATCAGTGCATAATCATCAGTTATTTATCATAACTGCACTACAATAGTGCATAAGCAAAAAACACCAGTTTGTTATGATAAGTGCACTATAGACCAATAGTGCATGAGCATATATCAACAATAGTGAAAGCTAACTATGCAAGAACTATGTAAACAATAACAAGACAATGTAAACAATAGCAAAGGTCACCAACAATGTAAACAATAACAAAGATCAAAGTCAATGTAAACAACAACAAAGATCAGAGTCAATGTAAACAATAACAAAGATCAGAGTCAATGTAAACAATAACAAAGATCAGAGTCAATGTAAACAATCTACAAAGATCAAACAATACGAAAACATTCGCATAAGTCAAATACACAAACAGCAAAACTGAAAAGAAATATGCGAAGATATGACTAACAAATGACGCTACAGTGTATACACAAAAATATACGTAAAGAACTGAATAATAGCAAAGGGGAGACCTACAAATACAAACAATCGAAATCGAAACTAAAAACACAAAGAAAGAGAGCAAAGAAAAAAGAAAAAAAAATATATATATACAAGAAACAGAAATAAAGCACAACTCGTCACAACTAAACAGATATAGCAACGATTGTCGCTAGCAAATTTCACTGTAGGAAATTCGCACAGTCCCTAACGAAAACGCTAACAGTAGAACCTCTGTGACGTGGTATCTTCTACTGCAAGACTCCGCCCAACCGAGAAAACCCGCTGAAATATAAACATATAAATATACAAATAACAAATAACATATAACATATAAACATGTATCATGAAAACAATAGGAGAAAGTGTGAAAGTACAGAAGGCTCAGTTAGAACATAAGGGCACAGTTCACAAACAAAACAGGCCACTTAACTTCTATAAATCCAGCGTCAGCACGGTGCAGAACAGGATGTAATCAGCATTCTGAGGATAATGATCCAACGTTGATTAACTTCTGCTCCCATAAACAGCCATGACGAAGGAAATGAGCTTCTAATACTGCAACAGTTGTTACGGCACTTGACCTTCTGAATCTTCTAAATTGATTTAACCGGCACTTGACCTTCTGAACCCGCAACAGTACCCCTGAGACCGGAACAGTTGTTACGGCACTTGTCCTTCTTTTCACCAGATCAGGAAATCCATTCGCTCGGTACTTGTCCTTCTAATTTTACATAAACTTCAATATTGCCGAGCAGCGCCGGGTAGTTTCAAAATCAGCAACTGTCAGAAAATCCGGATACTTTCAATAAAATTTCTTGTAAGGTGGTAGTTGATGCTGTAGTTGTATCTAGTATGATGATGATGTCTGGGTTTGCTGACCCCCTTGATAGCTGGAATCAGAGTGAACCAACCTATGGCCACCAAAAATGATATGGTGCGCCAAAATATCAGATGATAGAACCAGCTCTGGCCACAAATACAAACAATCGAAATCGAAACTAAAAACACAAAGAAAGAGAGAGAAGAAAAAAGAAAAAAAATATATATATACAAGAAACAAAAATAAAGCACAACTCGTCACAACTAAACAGATATAGCAACGATTGTCGCTAGCAAATTTTACATAAACTTCAATATTGCCGAGCAGCGCCGGGTAGTTTCAAAATCAGCAACTGTCAGAAAATCCGGATACTTTCAATAAAATTTCTTGTAAGGTGGTAGTTGATGCTGTCTCACTTTTTTTTTTGAGGGAAATTTATAACATTGTACCATGTAATTATCTAAGAAGGCTTAGTTAGTGATATACGGGCCAAAAGATCACTCGGCCACATTTAAATAAATTATTTTCAGGATTGTATTAAGAAATTTACCAGTTGTCTTTAAGATTTGTGTTATTGATATTTTCGCAGCACATCATTGAAGTCTGCGAGTTTATGTCCATTGTGGAACTTTGAGGATATCAAGTCCTGTCCTACATTGGGAGCGGATGATGTCCACATCTTCTTCTATTGAATGTTTTATGTCACCGAAGAGCAACACATGTATTACTTATTAATTACTGTTACTTTATATAATGTAATAATATAGTGCGGTATATTAGTAAATTACACCGCTATTTGCAACACATTGTATGATAACACATAATATATTTAATTTCATATATTGGTATGAGTATAATTTGATTGTCATTATGTTGTTGCCATCATTGTGGCGTGTGTTGGTGGCACCTTCCTGGAATATATCAGCGTATACTTAGATAAATTTTTTCTCTAAGGATCTGAGATATGATCTCAGTGTCGCTCCATGCGTTGAGCTAATTTGTTAGGTATATATCCACGCATCATACGTGCGTTAGGAGCCTAGATTTTTTCCGGCTCCAGGATTTAAAAAAAAAAAAATGTCCCATTTTTTTTTTTTTTCCAGGGAGGGTGCGGTAATGTTACGCACGGATCATTATTATTTTTCGTTTGTATAAACATTTTTTCATATGTATGATCATTTTTTTGACTGAAGTGTGTATTATGTTTTCTATGGTCAAAGGGACATAATCCGAGTTATCGAGACTACAATTTGTTAGGAGTTGCCTTCTCTTGTATAGAGACACGTTCGGTCTATAATTTCTTGAACGAAGCGTGACCACATCTCCTTATTTGGTAGTATCAGTCAACTATGGTAGATGTCTGAAACCTTTCTTAACGCTTCTTTTCATGACCATAAAAGGCGCGACTGTGTAAGACTTTTATCTCGAATGTTCTTCGAATCGTCTTATTGTGAACGGCAACTCAGAGATTGTCGTTCTGCGCATGTCAAACCGGGAGTTCGTTCTGTGTGTTCCGCCCAGTTGGGGCAGTTTAGAAATGGTTTAAGAAGCGAGCAGACGCAACTGCGTCTTGTGATTCTCTGAGGGAAATACAGTGTCTTAGTGAGTTAGTTAGCTAACTAGACTATTTCCCAGTATTATGCAGCCTGCCTGGAGGCATATGTTCATGGTTGATTTTCCGAAATAAGGTAATTCCTCTTGTATCGAACTTTATGCTATCGTCTAGAGGTTCGTCATTTTGTCGCCTATTTGCTCGCCTGTGTGATGCAAAATGGAGAGGTACTTTGACTAGGATTAAGTCACCGGTATCTGTATACCTGAACTAGTTAAATATATATGGGTCGCTCTAGACCAACAAGACTGTTGTCTGTGTTCCAGGATTCGTTATATCAGAGATCACGTCCAAGTCAGATGGTTAGACTTAGGAACATTATAAAGGTCGAGCTGACCTGTAGCCCATGTATGCTATTCACGTGCAGACAGTGAACGGACTTATTGTATACAACTGATCTGCTAGCATCAGAATGGGAGCATTTATTATTGTTTATGAACATTGAAGATCTGTAGCTGACACTGTTGCAGAAGTTATAGAAATTATTATTATTTATACAGCTTCACGAACTAGCACTCGATGATTGATGAATTTCTGAATCTATTGAACTGTGATGTCTTATGACGCATATATACAACAGCTATCATTGCTGACTACAGAAATTGTTTTCAATGTGCCATATCATCTTGCTGAACTCGTTAACCATGTTGATGTCATAAGTATCATGACTGTTTTGTGGCGTGCAATAAATGAAAGAAACTTATACAACGAAGTTACCCTTTCTATGACTCTACACGTCATGTTGCCTGTGTGATAACCCATTGAACTGTTCCACTACCACATACACAGCAACATCCTAAATCAGAGAAGACACCTACATCTTACACTTTAACACCAGGTGTCGATAAGGGTGGCAAGTTACCACTTCAGCACAAATCCACCCTTATCAGCCATAAAGCTTCTAAGCGATGGAAAAGCGTCTGGACCTGATGGCATCCCAGCAGAGGCCATCAAAGCAGATATCGACACGGCTACAGAGATGTTATATAAATTACTTGGTAAAGTCTGGGAAAAGGAAGAGATACCAGCAGAATGGAAGAAAGGATATCTGGTTAAGTTGCCTAAGAAGGGAAATTTACAAGAGTGCACAAATTATAGAGGAATAATGTTACTATCAGTGCCAGGAAAAGTATTAAACAGGATTATCCTTGAGAGATTTAAAAGAGCCAATAGACAAGAAACTGAGAGATGAACAAGCAGGTTTCCGACAAAACAGATCGTGTACAGACCAGATAGCCACTTTGAGATTAATAGTTGAACAAAGTCTGGAATAGAATTCACCACTATACATCGGATTTGTGGACTACGAAAAGGCATTTGACAGTGTAGACAGAGAATCACTTTGGAAAACGATGAGGCATTATGGAGTTCCCCTGAAGATTATTAATTTAATAAAGAAAACATATGAAGACATGACACGCAGAGTTCTTCACGAAGGACAGCTTACAGAACCGTTTGGGATAAGAACAGGAGTGCGACAGAGATGCCTCTTATCTCCGTTTCTTTTCTTACTAGCAATAGACTGAGTTATGAGATCACCGACAGCACACAACAGAAATGGAATCCAGTGGACTCTGACTAAGCAGTTGGATGATCTGTGTTTTGCTGATGACGTGGCTCTTCTGTCTCATAACCGTAATCAGATGCAGGACAAATTGAAAACACTCGATGAGAGGTCACAGCAATTGGGTCTGATAATACACAGGAAAAAAACAAAAATAATGAGAATAAATGCAGGTAATGATAACAGGGTTGAACTTGAAGAAACACCAATACAAGATGTAGAATCGTACACATATCAATATAGACAAAGTTGGAGGGACAGACAGTGATATCAAAATAAGAATACAAAAGGCTAGAGGAGTTTTCATTGCATTGGGAAATATATGGAGATCAAGAGAAATCGGATCCAACACGAAAATAAGAATCTTCAACTCAAATGTGAAGTCAGTCCTATTGTATGGCTCTGAGACATGGAGAACAACAAAGACAACAACCAAAAAGCTACAGACTTTCATAAATGAGTGCTTGCGTAGAATAGAGGGATTAAAATGGTATGACAAGGTTACCAACGTGGAACTGATGACAAGAACTAGACAAGTGCCAGTGGAACAAGAGATGAAAAGAAGACGATGGCACTGGATTGGACACACACTGAGGAGACCAGTTGATAGCATTACAAGGCAGTCTTTGTTCTGGAACCCACAGGGCAAGAGAAGCAGAAGTAGACCAAGAAGCACGTGGAGAAGAGAGTTGGAAACAGAGGTGAAAATGATGAGGAGAACGTGGAAAAAACTTGTGATGATAGCACGTGACAGGAGGACTTGGCATGTGTTTGTTGAAGGCCCATGCTCCATTGGTATTGGAGGGTTATGAATGAATGAATCTGTTAATTTCTTGATATCCATGTATATTATTTCTGATATTATATCTTGTACATATATTTTTTCTTGTATAACACAAATAAAATTGTTTCACTGTTGTATCAACACAAATGCTGACAAACAGGTTCTGTAAAAGTATTAACAAACGTACACACTCACGCGCACATCAGTTAATAAGAAAAATGGTTGAAAGCATAAATAAAACGATACTGCAAACAACCACAGAGTCTATTATCAGAGAGACAAGACATAATTACAAACCATGTTGAACTGAACAACTTCACAGCAGAGGGAAGAAACAACCCAGGACATTTACAAACACTGGTCACGTGAGATATCATATTTCTTTACGCCTAGCCACAAATTTGTAAGGGGAAGAAGAATTATTATTTTTTTTTGCAAGGGTTACAATTTTATTAAAAAAACAAATACTAAATTGAATAAAACTTTTACTTACGTACATTAAATATATCCATGTGCTTTACAAAATAATATAAGACAAAAAGGTGTACATTATGAAAAATTATACGACTTTTAAATTATATAATAAATAAAAAAATTTTTGTTGCATTTTATTTTTTTTTTGGTTGTAAACACCTTAATTAAATAGGACCCAAAGATGCAGCAATAGAGAATGCAGTCAGCGACCCATAGCTTGACTGCTTGCATCAGGGTCAGCGAACCAAAGCTGACCAATACCCTACTCCACCTCCACGTGGTGGTCCTGGAAACAGGCTGCATCACTGCAGTCTGGCTGAGCGAGTAGGGATCGCAGAGGGAAGGCAAACCCGGTCCCAAAAAATGCCTTGTTGAAGTCGGATGTGTCGACCGAAAGTCGCAGATATCGCAGCTCCGGAGTAAACAGACACAACGCAACCACCGTCTTTTTCGGGACGAACGAGGAAGAAGGAAGAAGAAGAAATACAAGTTTTAAAGAAGTGAATACTTATATGGTCCAGTGACTTTCAATGCTAATATCCTAAAAAAACATAATTGCTAGATTAGCAAGTGTCGGCCTAAGCGGCATCGCAACCCTGTATCGCTATGACAATCCTACGAAGTGGTATGCCACATTGACTACCTCAGCGCACATCACCCATTCCCAAAACCTATATGGAAAGAAATTTGAGTGGGCTAGCCCACAAATGTCTATCATTATTGAGCATCAGGAAAAGGAGAAATCAAAGGGTGTGTTGCACTGGCTTCCCCCAACGATTAAACAAGAAGCAGTTCTTGCAACTGTCACATCTATCACGGGTGATAAAGAAGCTGAGGCCATTCAGCTCCAAAATGCCTCAGATAAGTGGGCTTTCATGTATAATCCAGCTAGAGACATTCCCCATTATATAAACATGAAATTGCAATCACAAGGACAGGAAAAGAAAAACCCGAAAATCTTCGTCACTATCCGAAGTCGACACACACCGTGCGCAATATGTGGATTGACAATCATTGGTTAATCAATGCCCCCCCCCCCCCCCCCCCCCCCCCCCCAAAAAAAAAAACCAGGCGGCGACTCTCAGCACACTTTCTGTCAAAGGACAAACTGCAGAACCGTTACAATCATTATCACCGACACAAATAAAACATACAACCATCCCGCCAGTTGCAAGCAACTCTTCAGAAAACATAAACAACATTATGTTGTCAGAATCGGAATCTGAAAATACTAGTAATGACAATTTCACAGTGTTTATTAACAAGAGAAAAGAACATTAAAAAGAAACCCGAACAGGTGACGACCAGAAGAACAACACAGCCATCTCCCCAATCCATTCCGGAGACCAGCATCAGTAACCCCCAACAAACAACAGAACAATAATAGTTCAAGCGATTCTCCTCTAGACACACCTGTCAAAGAAAATATTCCTACTTAACTGAGTTTTGACGATACTGCCTTAAGGATGGATGACGAGGGAAAAACTCACTCACAAAAAGCCTGACCTTCTGAAACATACATAACGAACTCCCTCTTAAGAACACTGTTTGTTACCTGGACGATGTGAACAGACAGAAGGGGAACATTTAAAAACATTACTACTGATTTATCATTATACATCCACATTTCCGTTTATGACACACTCACTTTGTGTAGATATATGTATGAGTAGATACATAGTTAGATATATATGTATAGGTTTATATGTAGGTGTCTGAATGTAATTCATGAAGGTTATGTTTTGTTTTAATGCCCTTATCTTGTCGAACCTTTCTATTATACGATGTACAAGAAAATTAGGTTTAAATATGAACAACAAAATTATTTCCCCTCACCGCCCATTACAATGACAAACAGTTTAAACGTTATGACTCATTGTGAGAGGTCTAAAAAATAAGACAGATAAAATTGTAGCCTTAATACATACATATAAACCAGACTTTATTTTTCTACAAGAAACCCTGGTTAATGACGAATTACACGCTAACCGCATCACAACACTACTAGGTTTACGAAACGCACATTTTAGCCTAGGAACATGACGCACGGAAGTAGCTATCTTACAGACTTCAGATCAATGGGAAATAACACACACAAATAAAGACAGAGAAGGAAAGATATGCAATAATACAAGTAAAAAATTAGAACGATCACACAGATACACACACGTAAATAAACGTTTATCCTCCACCAGTCAGAGTACAGCAACCATACTTCTACCAAACACTGTCTGATACGGTAATTCAACATTACAACGGAAACCGAATCATAATAGGAGGAGATTTTAACTTAGTAGTACATGAATTAGATAGAATACGAGGGAAACTACACTCAGAAAACAACCGAATGTGGACAAATAGACAAACTACAGAACACCTTAGAGCATCTCGACTTATCAGAAGCATACTGAAAAAAATACCCAAAAGCAACAGAAACAACATAGACTGATAGAACGCGCCCCTTTGGAAGTTCTACGAGGTTGGACAGATTTTATATACATAGTAGTTACACCATAGATAAAATAAAAAACATTAATCATACTACTAATTTCTTTGATCACAAAGCATTCCTACTTAAACTTTACGAAACGATCTCCCCACTGGAAGTTCAGCAAATCATTATTACTAAATGAATTTTATGTTACAACTATGACACTACTGGTTCAAGATTACACCAGTAATGCACCAACAGAAAACATAACACAATACTGGGACGTGCTAAAAAGAACAATTAAGGAACTAACACAGTTTATTGCAACTCGTTTTAAAAAATAATATTAAAAAACAAAAACGGATGTTAGAACCGAACAATTAGACAGAAATGCCCCGAAAATGTTTTCACTACGAGAGGAATTGCAAAGTATGATCAATGTACATTTAAAGTGGCTCAAACAAGAACCAAACTACATACTCCAATACAAAAGACACCGAGTAAACAATTTCTAGCAATCGAACAAAACATACAAAAGAGCAGACAAATACATAAGATTGCTAATAAAACAGAAAAAGAATTAATAACCAGCCCAGAAATAATCAAAGCCTTTTACGAGTTTTATTCTCAATTATACAAGCAGGATTCTACACAGCCACCAGCAGAAGAGTTGTAGAGCAGCAAAAAATTGCTTCCACTCTGTTCGGTCGGCGGCCATCCTTCATATAGTGCTCCAATTCTGGTTCATTCTTTGCATCACGTTGATTCTGATGAATGAGTTTGTCCATGAAAGGTTGTAATTTTAATGTTAGGGCTTTGGTAGGTATTTTGTAATCTGTGTTAAAGAGATAAATTGGTCTGTAATTTTGCGTATATTTTTAGTGTTTACGTTGTGAATTAAAGTCACGTATGTGGGTGGTGAGAAGAATTAATTGTGTTCGGTCGGCGGCCATCTTTCGTATAGTGCACCAACTCTGGTCATTCTTTGCATCTCGTAAATATCATTTTTTTAAATTGTGGATGAGCAGTTCAGTGTTACAAAAACTTGTTCTAACTGTGTAAATAAAAATCTGGTTTAAAACTACTGTTTAAGCGTATACACAATTACAACACGTCATGATTGGAGCTATAACTGTCCGTCTGCATTAAATAAGTATACGTGTTACTGCTCACGTCTCTTATATTGTCAATGGTATTGACTACATTGGTATGTCGGGCCTGCTTGAGTAGCCGACGTACTTCTAGATGATGACCTGATAATTCGAATGTACTGTGGGCCGTTACTTTGTCGTGTATGATGCTATGACTAATGGCAGTGAGACGAGGTAACGATGATGAATGGGTCAAAACAGTGTGATCAACTGGCAACGAAGATATACTGGACTCGTTGCAGAAGTTAGTGACGAGACATATTTATTATGATAATACTTTGAAATCAGTACTACGAACATTTTCATCAGCATGGTTGTAACAGGATATACATGATAGATAAAAGTCACTACGGACGTTGACCCACCGCACTAGCCGCTGTCACATCAAGATTAGCGGAAGCTCTACGGCAACGAGTTGGTAGGATGCATGGGCTTACAACAAGTGACCACGTTAATAGCCGTGAGCATATATTTATAATAACGATTCAAAATATCTCCTAGCGTTGACTAAAAGCACTAACAGCCGACATAGCTGGTCAGTCTGATGCTCTGCAGTCACGGTACTGGAGAATACGTATCTGAGGCTAGATACTTCAACAAGCCGGTTCTGGCTAATGATTGGAGAGAAAAGATCCTTGGCATACCTCGCTCAACAATAACATCATCATATATTCGTCTTCTTCTTTAATCCTTAACCGCCGACTGTCAAATCAGTCAGTGGCCATCACGCCTGGTGGTGTCTTGTAGGGCAACAACAAAATGATTCCACTTTGCTCGGTCGGTAGCCATCCGTCTTACAGTGCCCCAACTCTGGTTCATTCTTTGAATCTCAGCCTCCACAGTCCTCCGCCAAGTTGTTTTTGGTCGGCTTCTCTTTAGTTTTCCTTCATGAGTCCATAGCATAGCTGTTCTTGTGATGGCATCGGGGTCTCTACTGAGGACATGGCCAACCCAGCTCCAGCGTCTGCCAGCTATGATGGTGTGCATGTCCTCTTGCTTGCTCCAAGTAAGCAGATCTTGGTTGGTGATGGTATCCGGCCAAAAGATGCGGTGAATTTCTCTTAGGCATGTTGTGTGAAAAGAGAACAATTTCGACATTTCCTTCTCTGTAACTCTCCAGCATTCTGCACCATAGAGAAGCACAGAAAGCACACAGCTCTGATATAATCTTAATTTTGTGCGTGTGTTGTACTGAGAGGACTTCCAGAAGTTGTTTAGGCTAAAAAAGGCTGTTCTTGCTTTGTTCATTCTGTTGTTGATGTCTTTGCTTGCTCCGCCGTCTTGTGTTACTATGCATCCTAGGTATGTGAAGGTGTCTATCTGTTCCAGTTGCTGATTCCTTACGTATATGGGTTCAGGGTTGCTCACATTAAGCGTCATGACCTCTGACTTTGTTCGATTGATGTTCAAGCCCACCTGCTGGCTATATTTATTATATCTATCCGTTTTTTCCTGGATGTGTTGATTTTAATGTGCTAGCAGTGCCAATATCGTCTGCATATTCCAGACCTTCCAATATAAAAAAATGTAGTGCATCTTATTCCTCTTGGACTGCCCTCTGTTGTCTGGCGCACCACCCAGTCTATTACTGTTAAAAATAGAATGGTTTTTAAGGGGCATCCATGTCATACTCCTGTCTTCACCTCAAAGGTTAGGTTGCTCTGCCCAACGCTACACGTAATGTTGGCATAGAGGCTTTTTATGATTGACACAATGCAGCTTGGAATTCCATAAGCCCTCAGTATTTTCCATAAACTGTCCCTATGTATACTGTCAAAAGCCTTTTCAAAATCAACGAAATTAATGTACAGCTGTCTTTGCCATTCTGAGCACTGCTCTATAATGTTCCTGAGCGTAAATATATGATCTACACATCTTCTGTTCTTTCTAAATCCTGCTTGTTTTTTCCTCAGTTTGTGGTCTACTGCTTTTGAAATTCTCTGTATAATTATCCTGCCTAGTATTTTGCTGGGAACTGAGAGAAGAGTGATTCCTCTCCAATTATTGCAGTCTACCTCTTTCAGTCCCAAGCAAAAAAGTTGGTTTGGCCTAAGCAAAAAGGGATATACTAGTGCGTTTTTATTGTTGTTGTTTGGAAATAATTTTTTAAAATGTTCATATGCATAAATAACTTTGTTGTTGTATATGAAACTGAAGGTAATTGGATGTACCTTACTCTTGTGCTACAAGTATAAAAGCTTTCATTGAAAAATGTTTAGTTATTCAAGGTAAAATGGAGGACAAAAGAAGAAGCCGGTGCAAAATTAGAGGAAAAGTGTTCATTAAAATTCTTCTACAATTGTTTCTCATGAGCATATCCAAGGGTAAAGTTTCAAAATGTCACAAACAGAAGTATTCTAGCAAAGTATAATCCGTTTTTAATCAATGAACACTCAGAAGTTTATTAATTTCACACATTACAACAACAGGTCTCATGTTGTGAAAAAGAGGAAATTTCAGTTTATACATCAGAACGATGGGAGTTATAATATTATTTATACATGAATGATTGTTAGTAACTGAATCTTGTGCATAATTGAAATTTATCAATAAAATTATTAGTTAGTAAAATGGAGGCTGAATAAGAAGCAGGCAAATTTTAAAGAAATAGATATATTCTTACCTTGCCGAGTTGCTCCTCTTCTGTAGATAATACTCCATAGGAAAACACATAATCCATAGGAAATCACAAAAGATCACATGTTCTAAATATATTTACACTAGGAAGCTATGTATAAACATTATTTTATAATTAAATCCCAAATAAAAAATTTAACAGAAAAAAAGTCCCTAGCATTTAAAAAAAATGAAAATTTCAAATTGTAAGCCCTATCAAACATTTCAGAAAAGGGAAACGAATATTTTATTTACACAGCTTATTCATATCTAGGCAGACCCTATATATATTGTTGCTTATGATAGGCTACAAAGCAATTTTTTTTACAAAGGTGGGGTCTGCCTGTGCATCCTATACACACAAAGCGTGATCTGCGCGGCTGCCTTCCATTGGCACTACAATGAATACAGGCTCTGTCCTTTCCATCAAATTCCACTAGATGTCAGGCTCCAATCATCCGTTCCACTTCATTTCATTTCATGGAGCATTTAGAATTTTTGGTGGACAATCTATTACACCGTCTGGTGTCAGCTCAGCAGCTTTTTTGACAGATCCTCAATCAAACTCTGTTTAAAATCTTGAAGTGTTAGCTTCCTTTTTGTTGTCGCACCTTCCTGACACAAATTTATAGGATGTGGGCATTTACCTGTGTCACTTCAATAATCCAGTGGTAAATCTTCTTCCACCACTTTCTGGTTTTACGGTTGTGCATACTGTAGTAACCAACCATTTGATCCATGCGGTCGCAGCCTTCATACTCATATTGTAGTCATCAACTACCTTTGGCTTTGTAACTTTGGTTAGACCCTTGCCCTTCTCAACCGTTGCGACATCTGATTTTGTTGAAACAAGTATGCAAGGCTTTTCGGCTTTTTAAAAATCCTTCCAGGCAACACATAATGTTGTATTTTCTGAGTCCAAAAACCATTTCATCTCTTGATGGCCAAGCTTGAGATTTTTTATTTCAGGTGGGAAGCCTGACATTCAGGGTTCCTGTACAATTATAACTGTGTGCAAGCAGATATTCAATCAGAGCTTTGGATGAATAAAATCTATCAGCAAAAATATGATGTCCTGATCTCAGTGGCTTCAAAAGAGTGCCGAACACTTTCACGGCATGAGCAGAACTGGAATCTAGACTAGGATCATAGGCTGTAATTTTCCCAAAATAAATTTTCAACTGTACCCATAACTTCAGCATCTACATCAGACCTATTATCTTCCTCGGTTTCCGAGGAGTCGATGTTAGGATGCTACAGCTGAAAATCATCATCACTGCTATCTATACTACATTCAGATTCGTTATCACTATCAAAAATATCTTCAAATAACTTACGAGCTTTATCTGACGTTAATCGCCTAGGCCTATTCGAAGCAGTGGGCGTGGCAATTTTATCTGAGAAAATATTCACTAAAAATTGCTTTAAAAAAAATCTTAAATTAATATCAACACAAATCACGTCTTCTCTTCAACACACGAGGGTAATAAAAGAATGAACTTCTTGTCGGAAATGACGTTTTTGGTTGTTAAAATTAGAAAACAGCTCTGGAAAGGAGCAAAAGATACGAAATCAAACCTCCCATTATTATCATCAAATTAAATGACTTGACATTAGGATCTGAATAGCTTCCACTACTATTTGAAGAACTGCGAATTGTGAATTATTATCACTATCTAGGATTTCTTCAAATAACTTTCTAGCTTGCTTTGACGTTAATTTGTGAGGTCTGTCAGAAGTAGTGGGCTGGCCATTTTATGTAATGAAATATGCACTTTAAAAAATTAAAAATTAATTACTTAACACAGTATTCGTTGTGTCTTTCATTTCAAAAGTCCAAAATGGATGGCTATACTTTAAGAAAACAGCGTTTTTGAGTTGTCAAAATTAGAAAACAGCCCTAGAAAAGATCAAGAGTTACGAAAGCCAGTGTACTGTTGATCGGGCCAAATGGGTCTAGAAGGAAGTACAGTATACTTGCTGTTGGGACTTAAAAGAGATACAAGATCTCCGTTCTTGGGCAATTTGACAATTATTCCTTTGTTCCACTCCGTTGGTGTTGCCCCTGTTTTCCACAATTGTGCAAATAGTGGTTCTAATAGTTCTGCTGCTAGCTCAGGGTCTGTATTAAATAGCTCTGCGTGTAAGTTATCATGGCGAGGAGCTTTTCTATTCTTTAACCCTTTGATTGCCTTGATGATTTCTTCTTTTCGTGGAATGTCTGTATTAACATCTAAATCGTTTTCAGCCTCTGGTACATTCAATTGTGTCTCTGGTGGTTCCTTGTTCAGAGTTTCTCTGAAGTGCTCTGCCCATCTTGTTTCCTGTCCCTCTGCTGTCGTGATGAGATTTCCTTGCTTATCTCTTACTAATGAAATAATGTTTGCACCTTGTTTTCCGCTGATGAATTTAGTTATTTTGTATACTGTGCTTTGTTCATTTCTCAGTGCTGCCTCTTCTGCCTGTCTTGCAAGATCGTCTAGGAAGTTCCTTTTGTTGGCTCGGGTTTGGCGTTAATGTCCTTGTCCAGCTGACTGTACTGTTCGCTATATAGTTGCTTTAACCTGGGGGACTTCGCTTCTGTTTTCTTTCTTTTCATTTCCTTTCTCATCGTTATGGTGTTTAATGTTTCTGGTTTTATACAGTCTTGCTTCTTCCTTTCCAGGAATATGAAGCACGATTTGCTGCTTTCCTTTTTTATTGTTGAAATGGTGTTGAAATTCTGGTCTATATCATCAGTCAATGTCTTTTCCTGACTGTTGACAAACTGATATCGTTTCTTTATGTCAGCCGCAAAATCTTTTCTGGTAAGGGGGTCCTTCAATTTGCTGATGTCAAACCTTTTCTATGTAGTTACAGTTGGTCCAGCCGTTCTTAGTTTCACTTTCAGTTTTGCAACTACTAAATGGTGATCACTTCTCACATTCGCACATTTTCTTTCCTTCACATCTTGTAATGCATGTCTCTATCTACCGTTAATCATAATGTGGTCTATCTGGTTTCTGTCCCGACCATTTGGTGTTTCCCATGTTAATATGTGAATTTCTTTGTTTTGGAACAGTGTTCCTCCAATGACCAGGTTGTTAATGCTACAGAAACTTATTAATTTATCCTTATTTTCGTTTGCTTTCCCACTGCCGCATTTCCCCATTACTCTTTTATTATATGTATTGTTTGTTCCAACTTTCGCATTGAGGTCTCCCATTATTATGATAAGATCTTATCTAGGTGTGTCTTCCATTTCTTTCTGCAGTTGGTGATAGAATTCATCACTGACCTCATCATCGCTGTCATTTGTTGGTGCGTTGCATTGTATTATTGTAGTGTTGGTGAATCTACCTCTCAATCATATTCTTATCAGTCTGTTGTTGATGGGTTTCCCTTCCAGTAATGTCCTTTCTATTCCTTTCTGTAGAATAATGGCTACACCTTCATTGTGCTGTTAATCCTCTCTTCCAGAGTAAAGTACTGTTTCTCCTGTTGCTGATTTAGCTTTTCCTGCCCCTGTCGAACTGCTCTCCCTTATCCCTAGAATGTGAAATCTAGTTTCTCATTTCTATTAATTAATAAATCATAACAAAACTTATCACTCAAAACACA